>JARYHS010005622.1:0-27256 GCA_031002005.1 Vandiemenella viatica
CAAATATGGACCCAGGTATTTTTGCTGCTTTACAGGATTCCAATCTGTGGTTCCTGTACTCTGATACTTACTTGGGAACCATCAGACCTGTTCAAAATGGATTTCGATCCCCCAAGTATATGTTGAAGGGTAATAACTCCATATGTCTGGGTTATAATTATTTCTTCAAAATGAGACCTAGGTATCGAAAAATTAACGCACAAACATTTGTGAATATTATTTAAATACTATAATTTTAGTTTAATGTTCTACAGTTGCAGCGTGGCGTATCGGTAGCGTGCTTCCTTCCCATTTTGCGAACCCGGGTTCAAATCCCCATACAGGCAAATATTTTTATTTCTTTTTTTATATGCAGTAATCATTAAGCATTTATTTTATTTCATTTACGAATTTTTACTATGCGAAATAACTTTTAAAACAAAATATTACAGAATATACAGTCCCAACATTTTTTTTATAATCGTTATTTCATTGTTTATTGTTGAAATGTTTTTTTTTTTATGAAACAGGTATATTTCATGTTCTACAAAGAAAATGGAACTTTAACAGAATATCTCTTTTATGGTCGTAGCATTGTAATAAAAATTGGTTATTGTAAGTAATTATATTACTGTAAATAATTGTATTATTGTAAATAATGTTTTAAAAGTTACTTCGCATAATTAAAATTCGTAAATGAATTTTAAATGAAATAAGATCAATGCTCAATGATTACTGCATATAAAAAAAGAAATAAAAATATTAGCCAGTATGGGGATTTGAACCCGGGTTCGCAAAATGGGGAGCAGGAGTGCTACCGATACGCCACGCTGAAAATGTATTTCAATGAACTAAAATTATAACATTTAAATATATTCATAAATGTTAGCGTGTTAATTTCTCGATACCTAGGTCTCATTTTGAAGAAATAATTGTAACACAGACATATGGAATTATTCCCTTCAACATATACTCGGGGGATCGAAATCCGTTCTGAACAGGTCTGATGGTCTCCAAGTTAGTTATTAGAGACCTTGTCTTTTCGCGAAATGTCGTCGTCGCCGACGCGCGTGTTGTGAGTCGGACGCTGTGCGTTGCCATGCCGTCTTGCAGTTACGAATAAAGTTACTCAAAATTATGCGAGCGCTTTCTTCCAGTGGTTTGCACCTCGTGGGCCCTACCTTAAGCCCTCTCGATCGAGATATGGGGCCACCAGCCACTTTCGGGAGGCGGGGTCGGTTATTTTCCACCTTTGCGCGGCGGGCGCCAGGCGGTACTCAATCACCGAAAGTCAGTTATTTATATGAGGCATAGAGACTACATATTGTCTCCTATCACTTTCGTACAAACACCACCATCTGCAAAAATTGCGGGGCTCGGCCATCGAAGGAAGTCAATCCGGCAGTTTCGAAAATTTTCGCTAGGGTCTGGGGACACCTTTGTGTTCTACAATCGATCCTGACGTACTCAAAAAGAGTAGCAACACCTGTAAAATGAATCGCTTCTCGGCGTTTTGGCTAAGATCAAATTGTAATGGCAATACTTAGATTGAGAATTACTGTATAAGATTGTCATATATTATTACAAGCACTCAAAATTACAATGTATCTAGTGAAGTAAGAATTACCAATAAATCTGTTCCAGCAGCAGCAGCAGCAGCAGCAGCAGCAGCAGCAGCAGCAGCAGCAGCAGCAGCAGCAGCAGCAGCATATATTATTGCAAGCCCCTAGCACTCAAATTTCAATGTATCAAGTGAAGTAAGCATTACTAATAAACAACCATTTATCTGTTCTTATCAGCTTAATATCTGATACGTCCAGCATCGCTGGACCAGAATAGTAAACTCATTTTTGGAACATGACGGAGTGCTAGGGGCTTGCTCCACCTCTGACGCGGGTTGGCCCGGCATTGCAGTACCGCCTTGATCGGCCAACCTAATCTCAATCAAAACATAGAAATGAGTTCAATAATCTGGAAGTGTCAGAATATTAAGCTGATATGACTTCTGTGTGAAATTTCCTTCTCTGGCTTAACGACTATGTTTTATTTCCGTCTCGTGTGTATTAACTTCATCAGGGTAGCCAATTGCTGAACCCCTCGCCGCCCCCAGTACCTAATCCACACTTCCCATAGCTCGGAGGGGGGGGGGGAATTTAGTTATATATATCCAAAAAAAATTTCCGTAACCTGGGTTAAAACGTGTTTAACCATCCCGCAGTTATTTTACTGTTTGTGCTACTCCAAATATGGACCCAGGTATTTTTGCTGCTTTACAGGATTCCAATCTGTGGTTCCTGTACTCTGATACTTACTTGGGAACCATCAGACCTGTTCAAAATGGATTTCGATCCCCCAAGTATATGTTGAAGGGTAATAACTCCATATGTCTGGGTTATAATTATTTCTTCAAAATGAGACCTAGGTATCGAAAAATTAACGCACAAACATTTGTGAATATTATTTAAATACTATAATTTTAGTTTAATGTTCTACAGTTGCAGCGTGGCGTATCGGTAGCGTGCTTCCTTCCCATTTTGCGAACCCGGGTTCAAATCCCCATACAGGCAAATATTTTTATTTCTTTTTTTATATGCAGTAATCATTAAGCATTTATTTTATTTCATTTACGAATTTTTACTATGCGAAATAACTTTTAAAACAAAATATTACAGAATATACAGTCCCAACATTTTTTTTATAATCGTTATTTCATTGTTTATTGTTGAAATGTTTTTTTTTTATGAACTAGGTATATTTCATGTTCTACAAAGAAAATGGAACTTTAACAGAATATCTCTTTTATGGTCGTAGCATTGTAATAAAAATTGGTTATTGTAAGTAATTATATTACTGTAAATAATTGTATTATTGTAAATAATGTTTTAAAAGTTACTTCGCATAATTAAAATTCGTAAATGAATTTTAAATGAAATAAGATCAATGCTCAATGATTACTGCATATAAAAAAAGAAATAAAAATATTAGCCAGTATGGGGATTTGAACCCGGGTTCGCAAAATGGGGAGCAGGAGTGCTACCGATACGCCACGCTGAAAATGTATTTCAATGAACTAAAATTATAACATTTAAATAATATTCATAAATGTTAGCGTGTTAATTTCTCGATACCTAGGTCTCATTTTGAAGAAATAATTGTAACACAGACATATGGAATTATTCCCTTCAACATATACTCGGGGGATCGAAATCCGTTCTGAACAGGTCTGATGGTCTCCAAGTTAGTTATTAGAGACCTTGTCTTTTCGCGAAATGTCGTCGTCGCCGACGCGCGTGTTGTGAGTCGGACGCTGTGCGTTGCCATGCCGTCTTGCAGTTACGAATAAAGTTACTCAAAATTATGCGAGCGCTTTCTTCCAGTGGTTTGCACCTCGTGGGCCCTACCTTAAGCCCTCTCGATCGAGATATGGGGCCACCAGCCACTTTCGGGAGGCGGGGTCGGTTATTTTCCACCTTTGCGCGGCGGGCGCCAGGCGGTACTCAATCACCGAAAGTCAGTTATTTATATGAGGCATAGAGACTACATATTGTCTCCTATCACTTTCGTACAAACACCACCATCTGCAAAAATTGCGGGGCTCGGCCATCGAAGGAAGTCAATCCGGCAGTTTCGAAAATTTTCGCTAGGGTCTGGGGACACCTTTGTGTTCTACAATCGATGCTGACGTACTCAAAAAGAGTAGCAACACCTGTAAAATGAATCGCTTCTCGGCGTTTTGGCTAAGATCAAATTGTAATGGCAATACTTAGATTGTGAATTACTGTATAAGATTGTCATATATTATTACAAGCACTCAAAATTACAATGTATCTAGTGAAGTAAGAATTACCAATAAATCTGTTCCTTAGCAGCAGCAGCAGCAGCAGCAGCAGCAGCAGCAGCAGCAGCAGCAGCAGCAGCAGCAGCAGCAGCAGCAGCAGCAGCAGCAGCAGCAGCAGCAGCAGCAGCAGCAGCAGCAGCAGCAGCAGCAGCAGCAGCAGCAGCAGCAGCAGCAGCAGCAGCAGCAGCAGCAGCAGCAGCAGCAGCAGCAGCAGCAGCAAGCAGCAGCAGCAGCAGCAGCAGCAGCAGCAGCAGCAGCAGCAGCAGCAGCAGCAGCAGCAGCAGCAGCAGCAGCAGCAGCAGCAGCAGCAGCAGCAGCAGCAGCAGCAGCAGCAGCAGCAGCAGCAGCAGCAGCAGCAGCAGCAGCAGCAGCAGCAGCAGCGCAGCAGCAGCAGCAGCAGCAGCAGCAGCAGCAGCAGCAGCAGCAGCAGCAGCAGCAGCAGCAGCAGCAGCAGCAGCAGCAGCAGCAGCAGCAGCAGCAGCAGCAGCAGCAGCAGCAGCAGCAGCAGCAGCAGCAGCAGCAGCAGCAGCAGCAGCAGCAGCAGCAGCAGCAGCAGCAGCAGCAGCAGCAGCAGCAGCAGCAGCAGCAGCAGCAGCAGCAGCAGCAGCAGCAGCAGCAGCAGCAGCAGCAGCAGCAGCAGCAGCAGCAGCAGCAGCAGCAGCAGCAGCAGCAGCAGCAGCAGCAGCAGCAGCAGCAGCAGCAGCAGCAGCAGCAGCAGCAGCAGCAGCAGCAGCAGCAGCAGCAGCAGCAGCAGCAGCAGCAGCAGCAGCAGCAGCAGCAGCAGCAGCAGCAGCAGCAGCAGCAGCAGCAGCAGCAGCAGCAGCAGCAGCAGCAGCAGCAGCAGCAGCAGCAGCAGCAGCAGCAGCAGCAGCAGCAGCAGCAGCAGCAGCAGCAGCAGCAGCAGCAGCAGCAGCAGCAGCAGCAGCAGCAGCAGCAGCAGCAGCAGCAGCAGCAGCAGCAGCAGCAGCAGCAGCAGCAGCAGCAGCAGCAGCAGCAGCAGCAGCAGCAGCAGCAGCAGCAGCAGCAGCAGCAGCAGCAGCAGCAGCAGCAGCAGCAGCAGCAGCAGCAGCAGCAGCAGCAGCAGCAGCAGCAGCAGCAGCAGCAGCAGCAGCAGCAGCAGCAGCAGCAGCAGCAGCAGCAGCAGCAGCAGCAGCAGCAGCAGCAGCAGCAGCAGCAGCAGCAGCAGCAGCAGCAGCAGCAGCAGCAGCAGCAGCAGCAGCAGCAGCAGCAGCAGCAGCAGCAGCAGCAGCAGCAGCAGCAGCAGCAGCAGCAGCAGCAGCAGCAGCAGCAGCAGCAGCAGCAGCAGCAGCAGCAGCAGCAGCAGCAGCAGCAGCAGCAGCAGCAGCAGCAGCAGCAGCAGCAGCAGCAGCAGCAGCAGCAGCAGCAGCAGCAGCAGCAGCAGCAGCAGCAGCAGCAGCAGCAGCAGCAGCAGCAGCAGCAGCAGCAGCAGCAGCAGCAGCAGCAGCAGCAGCAGCAGCAGCAGCAGCAGCAGCAGCAGCAGCAGCAGCAGCAGCAGCAGCAGCAGCAGCAGCAGCAGCAGCAGCAGCAGCAGCAGCAGCAGCAGCAGCAGCAGCAGCAGCAGCAGCAGCAGCAGCAGCAGCAGCAGCAGCAGCAGCAGCAGCAGCAGCAGCAGCAGCAGCAGCAGCAGCAGCAGCAGCAGCAGCAGCAGCAGCAGCAGCAGCAGCAGCAGCAGCAGCAGCAGCAGCAGCAGCAGCAGCAGCAGCAGCAGCAGCAGCAGCAGCAGCAGCAGCAGCAGCAGCAGCAGCAGCAGCAGCAGCAGCAGCAGCAGCAGCAGCAGCAGCAGCAGCAGCAGCAGCAGCAGCAGCAGCAGCAGCAGCAGCAGCAGCAGCAGCAGCAGCAGCAGCAGCAGCAGCAGCAGCAGCAGCAGCAGCAGCAGCAGCAGCAGCAGCAGCAGCAGCAGCAGCAGCAGCAGCAGCAGCAGCAGCAGCAGCAGCAGCAGCAGCAGCAGCAGCAGCAGCAGCAGCAGCAGCAGGCAGCAGCAGCAGCAGCAGCAGCAGCAGCAGCAGCAGCAGCAGCAGCAGCAGCAGCAGCAGCAGCAGCAGCAGCAGCAGCAGCAGCAGCAGCAGCAGCAGCAGCAGCAGCAGCAGCAGCAGCAGCAAGCAGCAGCAGCAGCAGCAGCAGCAGCAGCAGCAGCAGCAGCAGCAGCAGCAGCAGCAGCAGCAGCAGCAGCAGCAGCAGCAGCAGCAGCAGCAGCAGCAGCAGCAGCAGCAGCAGCAGCAGCAGCAGCAGCAGCAGCAGCAGCAGCAGCAGCAGCAGCAGCAGCAGCAGCAGCAGCAGCAGCAGCAGCAGCAGCAGCAGCAGCAGCAGCAGCAGCAGCAGCAGCAGCAGCAGCAGCAGCAGCAGCAGCAGCAGCAGCAGCAGCAGCAGCAGCAGCAGCAGCAGCAGCAGCAGCAGCAGCAGCAGCAGCAGCAGCAGCAGCAGCAGCAGCAGCAGCAGCAGCAGCAGCAGCAGCAGCAGCAGCAGCAGCAGCAGCAGCAGCAGCAGCAGCAGCAGCAGCAGCAGCAGCAGCAGCAGCAGCAGCAGCAGCAGCAGCAGCAGCAGCAGCAGCAGCAGCAGCAGCAGCAGCAGCAGCAGCAGCAGCAGCAGCAGCAGCAGCAGCAGCAGCAGCAGCAGCAGCAGCAGCAGCAGCAGCAGCAGCAGCAGCAGCAGCAGCAGCAGCAGCAGCAGCAGCAGCAGCAGCAGCAGCAGCAGCAGCAGCAGCAGCAGCAGCAGCAGCAGCAGCAGCAGCAGCAGCAGCAGCAGCAGCAGCAGCAGCAGCAGCAGCAGCAGCAGCAGCAGCAGCAGCAGCAGCAGCAGCAGCAGCAGCAGCAGCAGCAGCAGCAGCAGCAGCAGCAGCAGCAGCAGCAGCAGCAGCAGCAGCAGCAGCAGCAGCAGCAGCAGCAGCAGCAGCAGCAGCAGCAGCAGCAGCAGCAGCAGCAGCAGCAGCAGCAGCAGCAGCAGCAGCAGCAGCAGCAGCAGCAGCAGCAGCAGCAGCAGCAGCAGCAGCAGCAGCAGCAGCAGCAGCAGCAGCAGCAGCAGCAGCAGCAGCAGCAGCAGCAGCAGCAGCAGCAGCAGCAGCAGCAGCAGCAGCAGCAGCAGCAGCAGCAGCAGCAGCAGCAGCAGCAGCAGCAGCAGCAGCAGCAGCAGCAGCAGCAGCAGCAGCAGCAGCAGCAGCAGCAGCAGCAGCAGCAGCAGC
This sequence comes from Vandiemenella viatica, assembly GCA_031002005.1. Classification (NCBI taxonomy): domain Eukaryota; kingdom Metazoa; phylum Arthropoda; class Insecta; order Orthoptera; family Morabidae; genus Vandiemenella; species Vandiemenella viatica. Next base: position 7,014 of record JARYHS010005622.1, read on the forward strand.
AGCAGCAGCAGCAGCAGCAGCAGCAGCAGCAGCAGCAGCAGCAGCAGCAGCAGCAGCAGCAGCAGCAGCAGCAGCAGCAGCAGCAGCAGCAGCAGCAGCAGCAGCAGCAGCAGCAGCAGCAGCAGCAGCAGCAGCAGCAGCAGCAGCAGCAGCAGCAGCAGCAGCAGCAGCAGCAGCAGCAGCAGCAGCAGCAGCAGCAGCAGCAGCAGCAGCAGCAGCAGCAGCAGCAGCAGCAGCAGCAGCAGCAGCAGCAGCAGCAGCAGCAGCAGCAGCAGCAGCAGCAGCAGCAGCAGCAGCAGCAGCAGCAGCAGCAGCAGCAGCAGCAGCAGCAGCAGCAGCAGCAGCAGCAGCAGCAGCAGCAGCAGCAGCAGCAGCAGCAGCAGCAGCAGCAGCAGCAGCAGCAGCAGCAGCAGCAGCAGCAGCAGCACAGCAGCAGCAGCAGCAGCAGCAGCACAGCAGCAGCAGCAGCAGCAGCAGCAGCAGCAGCAGCAGCAGCGCAGCAGCAGCAGCAGCAGCAGCAGCAGCAGCAGCAGCAGCAGCAGCAGCAGCAGCAGCAGCAGCAGCAGCAGCAGCAGCAGCAGCAGCAGCAGCAGCAGCAGCAGCAGCAGCAGCAGCAGCAGCAGCAGCAGCAGCAGCAGCAGCAGCAGCAGCAGCAGCAGCAGCAGCACATCAGCAGCAGCAGCAGCAGCAGCAGCAGCAGCAGCAGCAGCAGCAGCAGCAGCAGCAGCAGCAGCAGCAGCAGCAGCAGCAGCAGCAGCAGCAGCAGCAGCAGCAGCAGCAGCAGCAGCAGCAGCAGCAGCAGCAGCAGCAGCAGCAGCAGCAGCAGCAGCAGCAGCAGCAGCAGCAGCAGCAGCACAGCACAGCAGCAGCAGCAGCAGCAGCAGCAGCAGCAGCAGCAGCAGCAGCAGCAGCAGCAGCAGCAGCAGCAGCAGCAGCAGCAGCAGCAGCAGCAGCAGCAGCAGCAGCAGCAGCAGCAGCAGCAGCAGCAGCAGCAGCAGCAGCAGCAGCAGCAGCCAGCAGCAGCAGCAGCAGCAGCAGCAGCAGCAGCAGCAGCAGCAGCAGCAGCAGCAGCAGCAGCAGCAGCAGCAGCAGCAGCAGCAGCAGCAGCAGCAGCAGCAGCAGCAGCAGCAGCAGCAGCAGCAGCAGCAGCAGCAGCAGCAGCAGCAGCAGCAGCAGCAGCAGCAGCAGCAGCAGCAGCAGCAGCAGCGCAGCAGCAGCAGCAGCAGCAGCAGCACAGCAGCAGCAGCAGCACAGCAGCAGCAGCAGCAGCAGCAGCAGCAGCAGCAGCAGCAGCAGCAGCAGCCGCAGCAGCAGCAGCAGCAGCAGCAGCAGCAGCAGCAGCAGCAGCAGCAGCAGCAGCATATAGCAGCCAGCACTCAAATCAATGTATCAAGTGAAGTAAGCATACATAAAACAACCATTTATCTGTTCTTATCAGCTTAATATCTGATACGTCCAGCATCGCTGGACCAGAATAGTAAACTCATTTTTGGAACATGACGGAGTGCTAGGGCTTGCTCCACCTCTGACGCGGGTTGGCCCGGCATTGCAGTACCGCCTTGATCGGCCAACCTATCTCAATCAAAACATAGAAATGAGTTCAATAATCTGGAAGTGTCAGAATATTACGCTGATATGACTTCTGTGTGAAATTTCCTTCTCTGGCTTAACGACTATGTTTTATTTCCGTCTCGTGTGTATTAACTTCATCAGGGTAGCCAATTGCTGAACCCCTCGCGCGCCCCCAGTACCTAATCCACACTTCCCATAGCTCGGGGAGGGGGGGGGAATTTAGTTATATATATCCAAATAAAATTTTCCGTAACCTGGGTTAAAACGTGTTTAACCATCCCGCAGTTATTTTACTGTTTGTGCTACTCCAAATATGGACCCAGGTATTTTTGCTGCTTTACAGGATTCCAATCTGTGGTTCCTGTACTCTGATACTTACTTGGGAACCATCAGACCTGTTCAAAATGGATTTCGATCCCCCAAGTATATGTTGAAGGGTAATAACTCCATATGTCTGGGTTATAATTATTTCTTCAAAATGAGACCTAGGTATCGAAAAATTAACGCACAAACATTTGTGAATATTATTTAAATACTATAATTTTAGTTTAATGTTCTACAGTTGCAGCGTGGCGTATCGGTAGCGTGCTTCCTTCCCATTTTGCGAACCCGGGTTCAAATCCCCATACAGGCAAATATTTTTATTTCTTTTTTTATATGCAGTAATCATTAAGCATTTATTTTATTTCATTTACGAATTTTTACTATGCGAAATAACTTTTAAAACAAAATATTACAGAATATACAGTCCCAACATTTTTTTTATAATCGTTATTTCATTGTTTATTGTTGAAATGTTTTTTTTTTATGAAACAGGTATATTTCATGTTCTACAAAGAAAATGGAACTTTAACAGAATATCTCTTTTATGGTCGTAGCATTGTAATAAAAATTGGTTATTGTAAGTAATTATATTACTGTAAATAATTGTATTATTGTAAATAATGTTTTAAAAGTTACTTCGCATAATTAAAATTCGTAAATGAATTTTAAATGAAATAAGATCAATGCTCAATGATTACTGCATATAAAAAAAGAAATAAAAATATTAGCCAGTATGGGGATTTGAACCCGGGTTCGCAAAATGGGGAGCAGGAGTGCTACCGATACGCCACGCTGAAAATGTATTTCAATGAACTAAAATTATAACATTTAAATATATTCACAAATTTGCGTGTTAATTTCTCGATACCTAGGTCTCATTTTGAAGAAATAATTGTAACACAGACATATGGAATTATTCCCTTCAACATATACTCGGGGGATCGAAATCCGTTCTGAACAGGTCTGATGGTCTCCAAGTTAGTTATTAGAGACCTTGTCTTTTCGCGAAATGTCGTCGTCGCCGACGCGCGTGTTGTGAGTCGGACGCTGTGCGTTGCCATGCCGTCTTGCAGTTACGAATAAAGTTACTCAAAATTATGCGAGCGCTTTCTTCCAGTGGTTTGCACCTCGTGGGCCCTACCTTAAGCCCTCTCGATCGAGATATGGGGCCACCAGCCACTTTCGGGAGGCGGGGTCGGTTATTTTCCACCTTTGCGCGGCGGGCGCCAGGCGGTACTCAATCACCGAAAGTCAGTTATTTATATGAGGCATAGAGACTACATATTGTCTCCTATCACTTTCGTACAAACACCACCATCTGCAAAAATGCGGGGCTCGGCCATCGAAGGAAGTCAATCCGGCAGTTTCGAAAATTTTCGCTAGGGTCTGGGGACACCTTTGTGTTCTACAATCGATCCTGACGTACTCAAAAAGAGTAGCAACACCTGTAAAATGAATCGCTTCTCGGCGTTTTGGCTAAGATCAAATTGTAATGGCAATACTTAGATTGTGAATTACTGTATAAGATTGTCATATATTATTACAAGCACTCAAAATTACAATGTATCTAGTGAAGTAAGAATTACCAATAAATCTGTTCTCATGAGCTTAATTTTTGCAGCTTTGGAGGACCCAGCCCGCCGTGAAGTCGTCGTCGATAAAGGGACATCTGGGTTAGAATCTGTCGAAGAAGAAGAAGAAGAAGAAGAAGAAGAAGAAGAAGAAGAAGAAGAAGAAGAAGAAGAAGAAGAAGAAGAAGAAGAAGAAGAAGAAGAAGAAGAAGAAGAAGAAGAAGAAGAAGAAGAAGAAGAAGAAGAAGAAGCAGCAGCAGCAGCAGCAGCAGCAGCAGCAGCAGCAGCAGCAGCAGCAGCAGCAGCAGCAGCAGCAGCAGCAGCAGCAGCAGCAGCAGCAGCAGCAGCAGCAGCAGCAGCAGCAGCAGCAGCAGCAGCAGCAGCAGCAGCAGCAGCAGCAGCAGCAGCAGCAGCAGCAGCAGCAGCAGCAGCAGCAGCAGCAGCAGCAGCAGCAGCAGCAGCAGCAGCAGCAGCAGCAGCAGCAGCAGCAGCAGCAGCAGCAGCAGCAGCAGCAGCAGCAGCAGCAGCAGCAGCAGCAGCAGCAGCAGCAGCAGCAGCAGCAGCAGCAGCAGCAGCAGCAGCAGCAGCAGCAGCAGCAGCAGCAGCAGCAGCAGCAGCAGCAGCAGCAGCAGCAGCAGCGCAGCAGCAGCAGCAGCAGCAGCAGCAGCAGCAGCAGCAGCAGCAGCAGCAGCAGCAGCAGCAGCAGCAGCAGCAGCAGCAGCAGCAGCAGCAGCAGCAGCAGCAGCAGCAGCAGCAAGCAGCAGCAGCAGCAGCAGCAGCAGCAGCAGCAGCAGCAGCAGCAGCAGCAGCAGCAGCAGCAGCAGCAGCAGCAGCAGCAGCAGCAGCAGAAGCAGCAGCAGCAGCAGCAGCAGCAGCAGCAGCAGCAGCAGCAGCAGCAGCAGCAGCAGCAGCAGCAGCAGCAGCAGCAGCAGCAGCAGCAGCAGCAGCAGCAGCAGCAGCAGCAGCAGCAGCAGCAGCAGCAGCAGCAGCAGCAGCAGCAGCAGCAGCAGCAGCAGCAGCAGCGCAGCAGCAGCAGCAGCAGCAGCAGCAGCAGCAGCAGCAGCAGCAGCAGCAGCAGCAGCAGCAGCAGCAGCAGCAGCAGCAGCAGCAGCAGCAGCAGCAGCAGCAGCAGCAGCAGCAGCAGCAGCAGCAGCAGCAGCAGCAGCAGCAGCAGCAGCAGCAGCAGCAGCAGCAGCAGCAGCAGCAGCAGCAGCAGCAGCAGCAGCAGCAGCAGCAGCAGCAGCAGCAGCAGCAGCAGCAGCAGCAGCAGCAGCAGCAGCAGCAGCAGCAGCAGCAGCAGCAGCAGCAGCAGCAGCAGCAGCAGCAGCAGCAGCAGCAGCAGCAGCAGCAGCAGCAGCAGCAGCAGCAGCAGCAGCAGCAGCAGCAGCAGCAGCAGCAGCAGCAGCAGCAGCAGCAGCAGCAGCAGCAGCAGCAGCAGCAGCAGCAGCAGCAGCAGCAGCAGCAGCAGCAGCAGCAGCAGCAGCAGCAGCAGCAGCAGCAGCAGCAGCAGCAGCAGCAGCAGCAGCAGCAGCAGCAGCAGCAGCAGCAGCAGCAGCAGCAGCAGCAGCAGCAGCAGCAGCAGCAGCAGCAGCAGCAGCAGCAGCAGCAGCAGCAGCAGCAGCAGCAGCAGCAGCAGCAGCAGCAGCAGCAGCAGCAGCAGCAGCAGCAGCAGCAGCAGCAGCAGCAGCAGCAGCAGCAGCAGCAGCAGCAGCAGCAGCAGCAGCAGCAGCAGCAGCAGCAGCAGCAGCAGCAGCAGCGCAGCAGCAGCAGCAGCAGCAGCAGCAGCAGCAGCAGCAGCAGCAGCAGCAGCAGCAGCAGCAGCAGCAGCAGCAGCAGCAGCAGCAGCAGCAGCAGCAGCAGCAGCAGCAGCAGCAGCAGCAGCAGCAGCAGCAGCAGCAGCAGCAGCAGCAGCAGCAGCAGCAGCAGCAGCAGCAGCAGCAGCAGCAGCAGCAGCAGCAGCAGCAGCAGCAGCAGCAGCAGCAGCAGCAGCAGCAGCAGCAGCAGCAGCAGCAGCAGCAGCAGCAGCAGCAGCAGCAGCAGCAGCAGCAGCAGCAGCAGCAGCAGCAGCAGCAGCAGCAGCAGCAGCAGCAGCAGCAGCAGCAGCAGCAGCAGCAGCAGCAGCAGCAGCAGCAGCAGCAGCAGCAGCAGCAGCAGCAGCAGCAGCAGCAGCAGCAGCAGCAGCAGCAGCAGCAGCAGCAGCAGCAGCAGCAGCAGCAGCAGCAGCAGCAGCAGCAGCAGCAGCAGCAGCAGCAGCAGCAGCAGCAGCAGCAGCAGCAGCAGCAGCAGCAGCAGCAGCAGCAGCAGCAGCAGCAGCAGCAGCAGCAGCAGCAGCAGCAGCAGCAGCAGCAGCAGCAGCAGCAGCAGCAGCAGCAGCAGCAGCAGCAGCAGCAGCAGCAGCAGCAGCAGCAGCAGCAGCAGCAGCAGCAGCAGCAGCAGCAGCAGCAGCAGCAGCAGCAGCAGCAGCAGCAGCAGCAGCAGCAGCAGCAGCAGCAGCAGCAGCAGCAGCAGCAGCAGCAGCAGCAGCAGCAGCAGCAGCAGCAGCAGCAGCAGCAGCAGCAGCAGCAGCAGCAGCAGCAGCAGCAGCAGCAGCAGCAGCAGCAGCAGAAGCAGCAGCAGCAGCAGCAGCAGCAGCAGCAGCAGCAGCAGCAGCAGCAGCAGCAGCAGCAGCAGCAGCAGCAGCAGCAGCAGCAGCAGCAGCAGCAGCAGCAGCAGCAGCAGCAGCAGCAGCAGCAGCAGCAGCAGCAGCAGCAGCAGCAGCAGCAGCAGCAGCAGCAGCAGCAGCAGCAGCAGCAGCAGCAGCAGCAGCAGCAGCAGCAGCAGCAGCAGCAGCAGCAGCAGCAGCAGCAGCAGCAGCAGCAGCAGCAGCAGCAGCAGCAGCAGCAGCAGCAGCAGCAGCAGCAGCAGCAGCAGCAGCAGCAGCAGCAGCAGCAGCAGCAGCAGCAGCAGCAGCAGCAGCAGCAGCAGCAGCAGCAGCAGCAGCAGCAGCAGCAGCAGCAGCAGCAGCAGCAGCAGCAGCAGCAGCAGCAGCAGCAGCAGCAGCAGCAGCAGCAGCAGCAGCAGCAGCAGCAGCAGCAGCAGCAGCAGCAGCAGCAGCAAGCATATATTATTGCAAGCCCCTAGCACTCAAATTTCAATGTATCAAGTGAAGTAAGCATTACAAAAACAACCATTTTATCTGTTTCTTATCAGCTTAATATCTGATACGTCCAGCATCGCTGGACCAGAATAGTAAACTCATTTTTGGAACATGACGGAGTGCTAGGGGCTTGCTCCACCTCTGACGGCGGGTTGGCCCGGCATTGCAGTACCGCCTTGATCGGCCAACCTAATCTCAATCAAAACATAGAAATGAGTTCAATAATCTGGAAGTGTCAGAATATTAAGCTGATATGACTTCTGTGTGAAATTTCCTTCTCTGGCTTAACGACTATGTTTTATTTCCGTCTCGTGTGTATTAACTTCATCAGGGTAGCCAATTGCTGAACCCCTCGCCGCCCCCAGTACCTAATCCACACTTCCCATAGCTCGGAGGGGGGGGGGAATTTAGTTATATATATCCAAAAAAAATTTCCGTAACCTGGGTTAAAACGTGTTTAACCATCCCGCAGTTATTTTACTGTTTGTGCTACTCCAAATATGGACCCAGGTATTTTGCTGCTTTACAGGATTCCAATCTGTGGTTCCTGTACTCTGATATTACTTGGGAACCATCAGACCTGTTCAAAATGGATTTCGATCCCCCAAGTATATGTTGAAGGGTAATAACTCCATATGTCTGGGTTATAATTATTTCTTCAAAATGAGACCTAGGTATCGAAAAATTAACGCACAAACATTTGTGAATATTATTTAAATACTATAATTTTAGTTAATGTTCTACAGTTGCAGCGTGGCGTATCGGTAGCGTGCTTCCTTCCCATTTGCGAACCCGGGTTCAAATCCCCATACAGGCAAATATTTTTATTTCTTTTTTTATATGCAGTAATCATTAAGCATTTATTTTATTTCATTTACGAATTTTACTATGCGAAATAACTTTTAAAACAAAATATTACAGAATATACAGTCCCAACATTTTTTTTATAATCGTTATTTCATTGTTTATTGAAATGTTTTTTTTTTTATGAAACAGGTATATTTCATGTTCTACAAAGAAAATGGAACTTTAACAGAATATCTCTTTTATGGTCGTAGCATTGTAATAAAAATTGGTTATTGTAAGTAATTATATTACTGTAAATAATTGTATTATTGTAAATAATGTTTTAAAAGTTACTTCGCATAATTAAAATTCGTAAATGAATTTTAAATGAAATAAGATCAATGCTCAATGATTACTGCATATAAAAAAAAGAAATAAAAATATTAGCCAGTATGGGGATTTGAACCCGGGTTCGCAAAATGGGGAGCAGGAGTGCTACCGATACGCCACGCTGAAAATGTATTTCAATGAACTAAAATTATAACATTTAAATAATATTCACAAATGTTTGCGTGTTAATTTCTCGATACCTAGATCTCATTTTGAAGAAATAATTGTAACACAGACATATGGAATTATTCCCTTCAACATATACTCGGGGGATCGAAATCCGTTCTGAACAGGTCTGATGGTCTCCAAGTTAGTTATTAGAGACCTTGTCTTTTCGCGAAATGTCGTCGTCGCCGACGCGCGTGTTGTGAGTCGGACGCTGTGCGTTGCCATGCCGTCTTGCAGTTACGAATAAAGTACTCAAAATTATGCGAGCGCTTTCTTCCAGTGGTTTGCACCTCGTGGGCCCTACCTTAAGCCCTCTCGATCGAGATATGGGGCCACCAGCCACTTTCGGGAGGCGGGGTCGGTTATTTTCCACCTTTGCGCGGCGGGCGCCAGGCGGTACTCAATCACCGAAAGTCAGTTATTTATATGAGGCATAGAGACTACATATTGTCTCCTATCACTTTCGTACAAACACCACCATCTGCAAAAATGCGGGGCTCGGCCATCGAAGGAAGTCAATCCGGCAGTTTCGAAAATTTTCGCTAGGGTCTGGGGACACCTTTGTGTTCTACAATCGATCCTGACGTACTCAAAAAGAGTAGCAACACCTGTAAAATGAATCGCTTCTCGGCGTTTTGGCTAAGATCAAATTGTAATGGCAATACTTAGATTGTGAATTACTGTATAAGATTGTCATATATTATTACAAGCACTCAAAATTACAATGTATCTAGTGAAGTAAGAATTACCAATAAATCTGTTCTTAGCAGCAGCAGCAGCAGCAGCAGCAGCAGCAGCAGCAGCAGCAGCAGCAGCAGCAGCAGCAGCAGCAGCAGCAGCAGCAGCAGCAGCAGCAGCAGCAGCAGCAGCAGCAGCAGCAGCAGCAGCAGCAGCAGAGCAGCAGCAGCAGCAGCAGCAGCAGCAGCAAGCAGCAGCAGCAGCAGCAGCAGCAGCAGCAGCAGCAGCAGCAGCAGCAGCAGCAGCAGCAGCAGCAGCAGCAGCAGCAGCAGCAGCAGCAGCAGCAGCAGCAGCAGCAGCAGCAGCAGCAGCGCAGCAGCAGCAGCAGCAGCAGCAGCAGCAGCAGCAGCAGCAGCAGCACAGCAGCGCAGCAGCAGCAGCAGCAGCAGCAGCAGCAGCAGCAGCAGCAGCAGCAGCAGCAGCAGCAGCAGCAGCAGCAGCAGCAGCAGCAGCAGCAGCAGCAGCAGCAGCAGCAGCAGCAGCAGCAGCAGCAGAGCAGCAGCAGCAGCAGCAGCAGCAGCAGCAGCAGCAGCAGCAGCAGCAGCAGCAGCAGCAGCAGCAGCAGCAGCAGCAGCAGCAGCAGCAGCAAGCAGCAGCAGCGCAGCAGCAGCAGCAGCAGCAGCAGCAGCAGCAGCAGCAGCAGCAGCAGCAGCAGCAGCAGCAGCAGCAGCAGCAGCAGCAGCAGCAGCAGCAGCAGCAGCAGCAGCAGCAGCAGCAGCAGCAGCAGCAGCAGCAGCAGCAGCAGCAGCAGCAGCAGCAGCGCAGCAGCAGCAGCAGCAGCAGCAGCAGCAGCAGCAGCAGCAGCAGCAGCACAGCAGCAGCAGCAGCAGCAGCAGCGCAGCAGCAGCAGCAGCAGCAGCAGCAGCAGCAGCAGCAGCAGCAGCAGCAGCAGCAGCAGCAGCAGCAGCAGCAGCAGCAGCAGCAGCAGCAGCAGCAGCAGCAGCAGCAGCAGCAGCAGCAGCAGCAGCAGCAGCAGCAGCAGCAGCAGCAGCAGCAGCAGCAGCAGCAGCAGCGCAGCAGCAGCAGCAGCAGCAGCAGCAGCAGCAGCAGCAGCAGCAGCAGCAGCAGCAGCAGCAGCAGCAGCAGCAGCAGCAGCAGCAGCAGCAGCAGCAGCAGCAGCAGCAGCAGCAGCGCAGCAGCAGCAGCAGCAGCAGCAGCAGCAGCAGCAGCAGCAGCAGCAGCAGCAGCAGCAGCAGCAGCAGCAGCAGCAGCAGCAGCAGCAGCAGCAGCAGCAGCAGCAGCAGCAGCAGCAGCAGCAGCAGCAGCAGCAGCAGCAGCAGCAGCAGCGCAGCAGCAGCAGCAGCAGCAGCAGCAGCAGCAGCAGCAGCAGCAGCAGCAGCAGCAGCAGCAGCAGCAGCAGCAGCAGCAGCAGCAGCAGCAGCAGCAGCAGCAGCAGCAGCAGCAGCAGCAGCAGCAGCAGCAGCAGCAGCAGCAGCAGCAGCAGCAGCAGCAGCAGCAGCAGCAGCAGCAGCAGCAGCAGCAGCAGCAGCAGCAGCAGCAGCAGCAGCAGCAGCAGCAGCAGCAGCAGCAGCAGCAGCAGCAGCAGCAGCAGCAGCAGCAGCAGCAGCAGCAGCAGCAGCAGCAGCAGCAGCAGCAGCAGCAGCAGCAGCAGCAGCAGCAGCAGCAGCAGCAGCAGCAGCAGCAGCAGCAGCAGCAGCAGCAGCAGCAGCAGCAGCAGCAGCAGCAGCAGCAGCAGCAGCAGCAGCAGCAGCAGCAGCAGCAGCAGCAGCAGCAGCAGCAGCAGCAGCAGCAGCAGCAGCAGCAGCAGCAGCAGCAGCAGCAGCAGCAGCAGCAGCAGCAGCAGCAGCAGCAGCAGCAGCAGCAGCAGCAGCAGCAGCAGCAGCAGCAGCAGCAGCAGCAGCAGCAGCAGCAGCAGCAGCAGCAGCAGCAGCAGCAGCAGCAGCAGCAGCAGCAGCAGCAGCAGCAGCAGCAGCAGCAGCAGCAGCAGCAGCAGCAGCAGCAGCAGCAGCAGCAGCAGCAGCAGCAGCAGCAGCAGCAGCAGCAGCAGCAGCAGCAGCAGCAGCAGCAGCAGCAGCAGCAGCAGCAGCAGCAGCAGCAGCAGCAGCAGCAGCAGCAGCAGCAGCAGCAGCAGCAGCAGCAGCAGCAGCAGCAGCAGCAGCAGCAGCAGCAGCAGCAGCAGCAGCAGCAGCAGCAGCAGCAGCAGCAGCAGCAGCAGCAGCAGCAGCAGCAGCAGCAGCAGCAGCAGCAGCAGCAGCAGCAGCAGCAGCAGCAGCAGCAGCAGCAGCAGCAGCAGCAGCAGCAGCAGCAGCAGCAGCAGCAGCAGCAGCAGCAGCAGCAGCAGCAGCAGCAGCAGCAGCAGCAGCAGCAGCAGCAGCAGCAGCAGCAGCAGCAGCAGCAGCAGCAGCAGCAGCAGCAGCAGCAGCAGCAGCAGCAGCAGCAGCAGCAGCAGCAGCAGCAGCAGCAGCAGCAGCAGCAGCAGCAGCAGCAGCAGCAGCAGCAGCAGCAGCAGCAGCAGCAGCAGCAGCAGCAGCAGCAGCAGCAGCAGCAGCAGCAGCAGCAGCAGCAGCAGCAGCAGCAGCAGCAGCAGCAGCAGCAGCAGCAGCAGCAGCAGCAGCAGCAGCAGCAGCAGCAGCAGCAGCAGCAGCAGCAGCAGCAGCAGCAGCAGCAGCAGCAGCAGCAGCAGCAGCAGCAGCAGCAGCAGCAGCAGCAGCAGCAGCAGCAGCAGCAGCAGCAGCAGCAGCAGCAGCAGCAGCAGCAGCAGCAGCAGCAGCAGCAGCAGCAGCAGCAGCAGCAGCAGCAGCAGCAGCAGCAGCAGCAGCAGCAGCAGCAGCAGCAGCAGCAGCAGCAGCAGCAGCAGCAGCAGCAGCAGCAGCAGCAGCAGCAGCAGCAGCAGCAGCAGCAGCAGCAGCAGCAGCAGCAGCAGCAGCAGCAGCAGCAGCAGCAGCAGCAGCAGCAGCAGCAGCAGCAGCAGCAGCAGCAGCAGCAGCAGCAGCAGCAGCAGCAGCAGCAGCAGCAGCAGCAGCAGCAGCAGCAGCAGCAGCAGCAGCAGCAGCAGCAGCAGCAGCAGCAGCAGCAGCAGCAGCAGCAGCAGCAGCAGCAGCAGCAGCAGCAGCAGCAGCAGCAGCAGCAGCAGCAGCAGCAGCAGCAGCAGCAGCAGCAGCAGCAGCAGCAGCAGCAGCAGCAGCAGCAGCAGCAGCAGCAGCAGCAGCAGCAGCAGCAGCAGCAGCAGCAGCAGCAGCAGCAGCAGCAGCAGCAGCAGCAGCAGCAGCAGCAGCAGCAGCAGCAGCAGCAGCAGCAGCAGCAGCAGCAGCAGCAGCAGCAGCAGCAGCAGCAGCAGCAGCAGCAGCAGCAGCAGCAGCAGCAGCAGCAGCAGCAGCAGCAGCAGCAGCAGCAGCAGCAGCAGCAGCAGCAGCAGCAGCAGCAGCAGCAGCAGCAGCAGCAGCAGCAGCAGCAGCAGCAGCAGCAGCAGCAGCAGCAGCAGCAGCAGCAGCAGCAGCAGCAGCAGCAGCAGCAGCAGCAGCAGCAGCAGCAGCAGCAGCAGCAGCAGCAGCAGCAGCAGCAGCAGCAGCAGCAGCAGCAGCAGCAGCAGCAGCAGCAGCAGCAGCAGCAGCAGCAGCAGCAGCAGCAGCAGCAGCAGCAGCAGCAGCAGCAGCAGCAGCAGCAGCAGCAGCAGCAGCAGCAGCAGCAGCAGCAGCAGCAGCAGCAGCAGCAGCAGCAGCAGCAGCAGCAGCAGCAGCAGCAGCAGCAGCAGCAGCAGCAGCAGCAGCAGCAGCAGCAGCAGCAGCAGCAGCAGCAGCAGCAGCAGCAGCAGCAGCAGCAGCAGCAGCAGCAGCAGCAGCAGCAGCAGCAGCAGCAGCAGCAGCAGCAGCAGCAGCAGCAGCAGCAGCAGCAGCAGCAGCAGCAGCAGCAGCAGCAGCAGCAGCAGCAGCAGCAGCAGCAGCAGCAGCAGCAGCAGCAGCAGCAGCAGCAGCAGCAGCAGCAGCAGCAGCAGCAGCAGCAGCAGCAGCAGCAGCAGCAGCAGCAGCAGCAGCAGCAGCAGCAGCAGCAGCAGCAGCAGCAGCAGCAGCAGCAGCAGCAGCAGCAGCAGCAGCAGCAGCAGCAGCAGCAGCAGCAGCAGCAGCAGCAGCAGCAGCAGCAGCAGCAGCAGCAGCAGCAGCAGCAGCAGCAGCAGCAGCAGCAGCAGCAGCAGCAGCAGCAGCAGCAGCAGCAGCAGCAGCAGCAGCAGCAGCAGCAGCAGCAGCAGCAGCAGCAGCAGCAGCAGCAGCAGCAGCAGCAGCAGCAGCAGCAGCAGCAGCAGCAGCAGCAGCAGCAGCAGCAGCAGCAGCAGCAGCAGCAGCAGCAGCAGCAGCAGCAGCAGCAGCAGCAGCAGCAGCAGCAGCAGCAGCAGCAGCAGCAGCAGCAGCAGCAGCAGCAGCAGCAGCAGCAGCAGCAGCAGCAGCAGCAGCAGCAGCAGCAGCAGCAGCAGCAGCAGCAGCAGCAGCAGCAGCAGCAGCAGCAGCGCAGCAGCAGCAGCAGCAGCAGCAGCAGCAGCAGCAGCAGCAGCAGCAGCAGCAGCAGCAGCAGCAGCAGCAGCAGCAGCAGCAGCAGCAGCAGCAGCAGCAGCAGCAGCAGCAGCAGCAGCAGCAGCAGCAGCAGCAGCAGCAGCAGCAGCAGCAGCAGCAGCAGCAGCAGCAGCAGCAGCAGCAGCAGCAGCAGCAGCAGCAGCAGCAGCAGCAGCAGCAGCAGCAGCAGCAGCAGCAGCAGCAGCAGCAGCAGCAGCAGCAGCAGCAGCAGCAGCAGCAGCACGCATATATTATTGCAAGCCCCTAGCACTCAAATTTCAATGTATCAAGTGAAGTAAGCATTACTAATAAACAACCATTTATCTGTTCTTATCAGCTTAATATCTGATACGTCCAGCATCGCTGGACCAGAATAGTAAACTCATTTTTGGAACATGACGGAGTGCTAGGGGCTTGCTCCACCTCTGACGCGGGTTGGCCCGGCATTGCAGTACCGCCTTGATCGGCCAACCTAATCTCAATCAAAACATAGAAATGAGTTCAATAATCTGGAAGTGTCAGAATATTAAGCTGATATGACTTCTGTGTGAAATTTCCTTCTCTGGCTTAACGACTATGTTTTATTTCCGTCTCGTGTGTATTAACTTCATCAGGGTAGCCAATTGCTGAACCCCTCGCCGCCCCCAGTACCTAATCCACACTTCCCATAGCTCGGAGGGGGGGGGGAATTTAGTTATATATATCCAAAAAAAATTTCCGTAACCTGGGTTAAAACGTGTTTAACCATCCCGCAGTTATTTTACTGTTTGTGCTACTCCAAATATGGACCCAGGTATTTTTGCTGCTTTACAGGATTCCAATCTGTGGTTCCTGTACTCTGATACTTACTTGGGAACCATCAGACCTGTTCAAAATGGATTTCGATCCCCCAAGTATATGTTGAAGGGTAATAACTCCATATGTCTGGGTTATAATTATTTCTTCAAAATGAGACCTAGGTATCGAAAAATTAACGCACAAACATTTGTGAATATTATTTAAATACTATAATTTTAGTTTAATGTTCTACAGTTGCAGCGTGGCGTATCGGTAGCGTGCTTCCTTCCCATTTTGCGAACCCGGGTTCAAATCCCCATACAGGCAAATATTTTTATTTCTTTTTTTATATGCAGTAATCATTAAGCATTTATTTTATTTCATTTACGAATTTTTACTATGCGAAATAACTTTTAAAACAAAATATTACAGAATATACAGTCCCAACATTTTTTTTATAATCGTTATTTCATTGTTTATTGTTGAAATGTTTTTTTTTTATGAAACAGGTATATTTCATGTTCTACAAAGAAAATGGAACTTTAACAGAATATCTCTTTTATGGTCGTAGCATTGTAATAAAAAATTGGTTATTGTAAGTAATTATATTACTGTAAATAATTGTATTATTGTAAATAATGTTTTAAAAGTTACTTCGCATAATTAAAATTCGTAAATGAATTTTAAATGAAATAAGATCAATGCTCAATGATTACTGCATATAAAAAAAGAAATAAAAATATTAGCCAGTATGGGGATTTGAACCCGGGTTCGCAAAATGGGGAGCAGGAGTGCTACCGATACGCCACGCTGAATGTATTTCAATGAACTAAAATTATAACATTTAAATAATATTCACAAATGTTGCGTGTTAATTTCTCGATACCTAGGTCTCATTTTGAAGAAATAATTGTAACACAGACATATGGAATTATTCCCTTCAACATATACTCGGGGGATCGAAATCCGTTCTGAACAGGTCTGATGGTCTCCAAGTTAGTTATTAGAGACCTTGTCTTTTCGCGAAATGTCGTCGTCGCCGACGCGCGTGTTGTGAGTCGGACGCTGTGCGTTGCCATGCCGTCTTGCAGTTACGAATAAAGTTACTCAAAATTATGCGAGCGCTTTCTTCCAGTGGTTTGCACCTCGTGGGCCCTACCTTAAGCCCTCTCGATCGAGATATGGGGCCACCAGCCACTTTCGGGAGGCGGGGTCGGTTATTTTCCACCTTTGCGCGGCGGGCGCCAGGCGGTACTCAATCACCGAAAGTCAGTTATTTATATGAGGCATAGAGACTACATATTGTCTCCTATCACTTTCGTACAAACACCACCATCTGCAAAAATGCGGGGCTCGGCCATCGAAGGAAGTCAATCCGGCAGTTTCGAAAATTTCTCGCTAGGGTCTGGGGACACCTTGTGTTCTACAATCGATCCTGACGTACTCAAAAAGAGTAGCAACACCTGTAAAATGAATCGCTTCTCGGCGTTTTGGCTAAGATCAAATTGTAATGGCAATACTTAGATTGTGAATTACTGTATAAGATTGTCATATATTATTACAAGCACTCAAAATTACAATGTATCTAGTGAAGTAAGAATTACCAATAAATCTGTTCCAGCAGCAGCAGCAGCAGCAGCAGCAGCAGCAGCAGCAGCAGCAGCAGCAGCAGCAGCAGCAGCAGCAGCAGCAGCAGCAGCAGCAGCAGCAGCAGCAGCAGCAGCAGCAGCAGCAGCAGCAGCAGCAGCAGCAGCAGCAGCAGCAGCAGCAGCAGCAGCAGCAGCAGCAGCAGCAGCAGCAGCAGCAGCAGCAGCAGCAGCAGCAGCAGCAGCAGCAGCAGCAGCAGCAGCAGCAGCAGCAGCAGCAGCAGCAGCAGCAGCAGCAGCAGCAGCAGCAGCAGCAGCAGCAGCAGCAGCAGCAGCAGCAGCAGCAGCAGCAGCAGCAGCAGCAGCAGCAGCAGCAGCAGCAGCAGCAGCAGCAGCAGCAGCAGCAGCAGCAGCAGCAGCAGCAGCAGCAGCAGCAGCAGCAGCAGCAGCAGCAGCAGCAGCAGCAGCAGCAGCAGCAGCAGCAGCAGCAGCAGCAGCAGCAGCAGCAGCAGCAGCAGCAGCAGCAGCAGCAGCAGCAGCAGCAGCAGCAGCAGCAGCAGCAGCAGCAGCAGCAGCAGCAGCAGCAGCAGCAGCAGCAGCAGCAGCAGCAGCAGCAGCAGCACAGCAGCAGCAGCAGCAGCAGCAGCAGCAGCAGCAGCAGCAGCAGCAGCAGCAGCAGCAGCAGCAGCAGCAGCAGCAGCAGCAGCAGCAGCAGCAGCAGCAGCAGCAGCAGCAGCAGCAGCAGCAGCAGCAGCAGCAGCAGCAGCAGCAGCAGCAGCAGCAGCAGCAGCAGCAGCAGCAGCAGCAGCAGCAGCAGCAGCAGCAGCAGCAGCAGCAGCAGCAGCAGCAGCAGCAGCAGCAGCAGCAGCAGCAGCAGCAGCAGCAGCAGCAGCAGCAGCAGCAGCACAGCAGCAGCAGCAGCAGCACAGCAGCAGCAGCAGCAGCAGCAGCAGCAGCAGCAGCAGCAGCAGCAGCAGCAGCAGCAGCAGCAGCAGCAGCAGCAGCAGCAGCAGCAGCAGCAGCAGCAGCAGCAGCAGCAGCAGCAGCAGCAGCAGCAGCAGCAGCAGCAGCAGCAGCAGCAGCAGCAGCAGCAGCAGCAGCAGCAGCAGCAGCAGCAGCAGCAGCAGCAGCAGCAGCAGCAGCAGCAGCAGCAGCAGCAGCAGCAGCAGCAGCAGCAGCAGCAGCAGCAGCAGCAGCAGCAGCAGCAGCAGCAGCAGCAGCAGCAGCAGCAGCAGCAGCAGCAGCAGCAGCAGCAGCAGCAGCAGCAGCAGCAGCAGCAGCAGCAGCAGCAGCAGCAGCAGCAGCAGCAGCAGCAGCAGCAGCAGCAGCAGCAGCAGCAGCAGCAGCAGCAGCAGCAGCAGCAGCAGCAGCAGCAGCGCAGCAGCAGCAGCAGCAGCAGCAGCAGCAGCAGCAGCAGCAGCAGCAGCAGCAGCAGCAGCAGCAGCAGCAGCAGCAGCAGCAGCAGCAGCAGCAGCAGCAGCAGCAGCAGCAGCAGCAGCAGCAGCAGCAGCAGCAGCAGCAGCAGCAGCAGCAGCAGCAGCAGCAGCAGCAGCAGCAGCAGCAGCAGCAGCAGCAGCAGCAGCAGCAGCAGCAGCAGCAGCAGCAGCAGCAGCAGCAGCAGCAGCAGCAGCAGCAGCAGCAGCAGCAGCAGCAGCAGCAGCAGCAGCAGCAGCAGCAGCAGCAGCAGCAGCAGCAGCAGCAGCAGCAGCAGCAGCAGCAGCAGCAGCAGCAGCAGCAGCAGCAGCAGCAGCAGCAGCAGCAGCAGCAGCAGCAGCAGCAGCAGCAGCAGCAGCAGCAGCAGCAGCAGCAGCAGCAGCAGCAGCAGCAGCAGCAGCAGCAGCAGCAGCAGCAGCAGCAGCAGCAGCAGCAGCAGCAGCAGCAGCAGCAGCAGCAGCAGCAGCAGCAGCAGCAGCAGCAGCACAGCAGCAGCAGCAGCAGCAGCAGCAGCAGCAGCAGCAGCAGCAGCAGCAGCAGCAGCAGCAGCAGCAGCAGCAGCAGCAGCAGCAGCAGCAGCAGCAGCAGCAGCAGCAGCAGCAGCAGCAGCAGCAGCAGCAGCAGCAGCAGCAGCAGCAGCAGCAGCAGCAGCAGCAGCAGCAGCAGCAGCAGCAGCAGCAGCAGCAGCAGCAGCAGCAGCAGCAGCAGCAGCAGCAGCAGCAGCAGCAGCAGCAGCAGCAGCAGCAGCAGCAGCAGCGCAGCAGCAGCAGCAGCAGCAGCAGCAGCAGCAGCAGCAGCAGCAGCAGCAGCAGCAGCAGCAGCAGCAGCAGCAGCAGCAGCAGCAGCAGCAGCAGCAGCAGCAGCAGCAGCAGCAGCAGCAGCAGCAGCAGCAGCAGCAGCAGCAGCAGCAGCAGCAGCAGCAGCAGCAGCAGCGCAGCAGCAGCAGCAGCAGCAGCAGCAGCAGCAGCAGCAGCAGCAGCAGCAGCAGCAGCAGCAGCAGCAGCAGCAGCAGCAGCAGCAGCAGCAGCAGCAGCAGCAGCAGCAGCAGCAGCAGCAGCAGCAGCAGCAGCAGCAGCAGCAGCAGCAGCAGCAGCAGCAGCAGCAGCAGCAGCAGCAGCAGCAGCAGCAGCAGCAGCAGCAGCAGCAGCAGCAGCAGCAGCAGCAGCAGCAGCAGCAGCAGCAGCAGCAGCAGCAGCAGCAGCAGCAGCAGCAGCAGCAGCATATTATTGCAAGCCCCTAGCACTCAAATTTCAATGTATCAAGTGAAGTAAGCATTACTAATAAACAACCATTTATCTGTTCTTATCAGCTTAATATCTGATACGTCCAGCATCGCTGGACCAGAATAGTAAACTCATTTTTGGAACATGACGGAGTGCTAGGGGCTTGCTCCACCTCTGACGCGGGTTGGCCCGGCATTGCAGTACCGCCTTGATCGGCCAACCTAATCTCAATCAAACATAGAAATGAGTTCAATAATCTGGAAGTGTCAGAATATTAAGCTGATATGACTTCTGTGTGAAATTCCTTCTCTGGCTTAACGACTATGTTTTATTTCCGTCTCGTGTGTATTAACTTCATCAGGGTAGCCAATTGCTGAACCCCTCGCCGCCCCCAGTACCTAATCCACACTTCCCATAGCTCGGGGGGGGGGGGAATTTAGTTATATATATCCAAAAAAAATTTCCGTAACCTGGGTTAAACGTTTTAACCATCCCGCAGTTATTTTACTGTTTGTGCTACTCCAAATATGGACCCAGGTATTTTTGCTGCTTTACAGGATTCCAATCTGTGGTTCCTGTACTCTGATACTTACTTGGGAACCATCAGACCTGTTCAAAATGGATTTCGATCCCCCAAGTATATGTTGAAGGGTAATAACTCCATATGTCTGGGTTATAATTTCTTCAAAATGAGACCTAGGTATCGAAAAATTAACGCACAAACATTTGTGAATATTATTTAAATACTATAATTTTAGTTTAATGTTCTACAGTTGCAGCGTGGCGTATCGTAGCGTGCTTCCTTCCCATTTTGCGAACCCGGGTTCAAATCCCCATACAGGCAAATATTTTTATTTCTTTTTTTATATGCAGTAATCATTAAGCATTTATTTTATTTCATTTACGAATTTTTACTATGCGAAATAACTTTTAAAACAAAATATTACAGAATATACAGTCCCAACATTTTTTTTATAATCGTTATTTCATTGTTTATTGTTGAAATGTTTTTTTTTTATGAAACAGGTATATTTCATGTTCTACAAAGAAAATGGAACTTTAACAGAATATCTCTTTTATGGTCGTAGCATTGTAATAAAAATTGGTTATTGTAAGTAATTATATTACTGTAAATATTGTATTATTGTAAATAATGTTTTAAAAGTTACTTCGCATAATTAAAATTCGTAAATGAATTTTAAATGAAATAAGATCAATGCTCAATGATTACTGCATATAAAAAAAGAAATAAAAATATTAGCCAGTATGGGGATTTGAACCCGGGTTCGCAAAATGGGGAGCAGGAGTGCTACCGATACGCCACGCTGAAAATGTATTTCAATGAACTAAAATTATAACATTTAAATAATATTCACAAATGTTGCGTGTTAATTTCTCGATACCTAGGTCTCATTTTGAAGAAATAATTGTAACACAGACATATGGAATTATTCCCTTCAACATATACTCGGGGGATCGAAATCCGTTCTGAACAGGTCTGATGGTCTCCAAGTTAGTTATTAGAGACCTTGTCTTTTCGCGAAATGTCGTCGTCGCCGACGCGCGTGTTGTGAGTCGGACGCTGTGCGTTGCCATGCCGTCTTGCAGTTACGAATAAAGTTACTCAAAATTATGCGAGCGCTTTCTTCCAGTGGTTTGCACCTCGTGGGCCCTACCTTAAGCCCTCTCGATCGAGATATGGGGCCACCAGCCACTTTCGGGAGGCGGGGTCGGTTATTTTCCACCTTTGCGCGGCGGGCGCCAGGCGGTACTCAATCACCGAAAGTCAGTTATTTATATGAGGCATAGAGACTACATATTGTCTCCTATCACTTTCGTACAAACACCACCATCTGCAAAAATGCGGGGCTCGGCCATCGAAGGAAGTCAATCCGGCAGTTTTCGAAAATTTTCGCTAGGGTCTGGGGACACCTTTGTGTTCTACAATCGATCCTGACGTACTCAAAAAGAGTAGCAACACCTGTAAAATGAATCGCTTCTCGGCGTTTTGGCTAAGATCAAATTGTAATGGCAAT
>JARYHS010005623.1:0-27242 GCA_031002005.1 Vandiemenella viatica
AAATTTAGTTATAATTCCGGGTACTGCAGCACTTTCGGAACCTTCGCGAACCTGATACTAACCTGTTGAAATTTACATCAGTCGCTTCGTCAATATGTCATATTCCGTTTTGCGTTCACACTTTTCCGAAAGTGCTAAAAATTTAATTAAAAATGCCGAAATATGAACAACTGTGAAATGATATCAGCACTGCAAAAATAACATAAAAACTATCGGTACAGGGATCATTTCAACCTAAACACTTTCGTTTTGTCATAGAAATCGTGGTTCGGTTGAAATAAATCCTGAACCAAGTGAAAAAATTTACGAAATTTTCGCCATGCGCCATCAATCACGGAAATGGCGCAGTGGCGAAAGTGTTGCAGTCCCATTGATTCCTTTAATTTACTGAAAAAGTATGTATTGCGTTTAAATCGACATATCAATCATTAGATGCTTATATTTACATATTATTATTTTTATGTTCCACTTTCGGAACCTTCGCGAAACTGGTACTAACCTGTTGAAATTTTCATCGGTCGCTTCGTCAATATGTCCTCTTCACTTTTGCGTTCATACTTTGCGGAAAAGTCGCTAGAAATTTAATTAAAAATGCAGAAGTATGAGCAACTGCGAAATACTATCAGCACTGTAAAAATAACATAAAAATTATCGGTACAGAAATCATTTCAACCTAAACAGTTTCGTTTTTTCATAGAAATCGTGGTTAGGTTGAAATACGGCCTGTAACAAGCGAAAGAATTTTACGAAATTTTCGCTATGCGCCATCCATCACGGAGGTGGCGCAGTGGCGAAAGTGAAATATTTTAGCCGCATGTAACTGTGTCAGCTATTCAAAGATTGTATTATCTATATGAATCACGAATATAAAAAAAGGAAGATGGAGGAGCCCATACAGATTTCTGATTTAGTTTATATCGCGAAGCATTATTACCACTAAAATGTGATATAGTATATGTATTAATATGCGTGTGATTGAAGTATTGTTTCTCTGGCGGCAAGTTTAGCGTAGCATGTGAGGTTCAAGTTTATGTCGCGATACATGACGTCACTATCAATGCGCGTGCGATTGAAGCTTTGATTTTGTAGCGGCAGTATTAGCCGAGATTGTGGTTAGGTTGGAATTCAGCCTGGGCCAGAATATAAAATGAACCTTATCACAGCAAAATTACGTTGAATTTAGTTATTATCAGTTATCTAAGCAGCTTTCATAAGCACTATGTCACGTTTTGACGTCCTGTATCACGATGTAAATTACTCACATATGTGCTTAGGTATAAAATACAACCTGGACCAGGAAAGCAAGCGAAACCTTTTGTTATAGCGCAAGGCACTAGGATTTGCATTTATTTTATAAAAATTCAATTTATTTAAACAATTGCTAAGAAATGAATTGCTAAACACTGAAAGAAAACTATGTATTTAGTTTGAATTGGCATATTAATTATAAGTTGCTTTTTCTTTTTACTGAAATCATTACTTGGTTTGAATGAAAGAAGTTCCAAATTGATGACGATCTAGGCGGACTGAACCACAATTAAAACGAATATTACGTGGCATAACGTAAGTTGTTAAGATTTATTTATAGCATCCTCCGTTTTCACTAGGGTCATTCAAGTTGACAACTGAAACTTTTTGCTATATCACAAGGGACGAGAAATTACAGTACATTGAGCTTTATTTTATAACGATTCTATTTATGTAAGCAACTAAAAAAAAGCAGTTGACAGAACACTCCATTAAACCCGACATTTTTGACGGGCTTTGTGGTTAGTTAATAATAACAAAGAAGGTGGCTAACGATGAGTTTATAAAGAATATTATTAGTGCAGGGGAACCGCTGTCGAATGTATCTAGCAATTTCTATAACTATTTTAGAAAACTGAAGGTATTGGGAGGATGTTGAGACAAGTATAGATAAGGATGGAGGAGGAGTTACTTAGGATTTGAAAAGGGCAGAGATTTTTAGAAACTGGTTTAATGAAATATTTAGGGATTATGATTAAAAATGGGAGGAGTTTAATCGGAGAACGAGCTGATTTGCACAATAAAAAATGAGGAGACTAAAATTTTTAAATTCAGCTTGAGGAACTAAGAACGCTAAAAAAGCGTGAAGGGGCTGGTGTAAATAATATTAGTAAGGATGTTTTAAAGCTAAAAGGATGTATCTTATCTTGAAGAGACCTAAATAAGCATATTTCGTATAGAAATGTGTGTGCGGTAATTCCGCATTGAGCCGGTAGAGAGCGCTGATGAGTGTGGCGTATAAAAGCGCTACACTAGATCGATTCTTTATTTGGGACCATCCACAAATTACGTCACACGAATTTCATGATTTTTGGACCCCTCCCTCTCCCCATGTCACAGGTTGTCACATTTGTGGGTCCGCCCCCCCTCCCCCGGTGTGACGTCACATATTTTACAATTTTAAATTTATAAATTGAAACAGCACTTCCAAAATGATTTATGTATTTCTAGTTAAAAAATCATATCAACAATAAATCAAACATTTAAAAAATATAAAAAAACATAAAAATCGAATACATGATATAAAATTGATTCATCATGTGTCCATGGATTTTGAACCCATTCCTTGATACTGTTTATTAAGGCACAATAGTCACTTCAGTCTTGATTTCGATAGTGTTGGGAACATCTGATAAGTCAACATCATCTTCATCTTCCGCTACGAGCCAAAAAGTGATACAAATTATGCATGTGATGTCACAAAGTTTATGAAACGTCCCTCTCCCCCCTTGTCACACGGTGTCACACTTTGCTGACCCCCTCCTCCCCCTCAAGTGTGACGTAATTTATATGGCCCCTTTCCCACACGGATCTCAAGCAGCATGCATTGTTTCAACAATGCAGAGCTTGGCCACATGCATTTCATGGGGTCTTAAGCTAGGCATACACACACACATTTGTGCACCCGTAATTCCGTGATATAGACGATAAAATGTGTGTGGCCGCATCACAAGCCAGATAACAATCGTTACATATTTGAATGTGGCGAGCATGCGACGGTAACCATACACACATATATCTCGCTTAACAATTTACTCGCGGCAGATAAAACTTCCTTAGTGTCCAACAAGTTAAGTAAGATGAGCAAAGAATTCGTAGCTCATTTCAGTGGCGTAGCTAGCGTGGGTGACACCCAGGGCGGTTATCGATGGTGTCACCCCTTGAAAACTTAAATTCAAAATTAAGTAAAATATAATATCTTGCAAGTGTAAAATATGATATTAATAAAACATAACTAAATAAACATTTATTGTTATTAAAAATTATAGTTAAAAAATGGTAATATTAACATCATTTAAAAGATACACAAATTAACTAAAAACAATTGCTTTCACAATCTCCTCTTTTTAGCTTTAACAGCTGCAAATTCGTAAATCACATCTTCAAAATTATCAATTTGAGGTACTTCATGTTCAATAGTCAATATGGCAAGATTTTAGCCACGTGTTGCTCACCGATGATCGAAAGTGGTTTTAGATTAATTTTAACTCCTCTGAAGATCGGGCCTCACTTGCCCGATACTGTTCCGCACCGACAAGTTTCTTTGTTGGCGCTCACTCGATCGAAGTTTGTCCAAATGACACGGCGTGTCGTACGACACTCGGCCGGCGTTCTATTGGGTTATGTTTTGACGGTGCGAATCAGTGTCGGCCTGCTGGATGTGGAGAAGCGCATAGAGAGAGTTCGAAAATTTCCCTTCCCTTACGACCAAATGTTGTTTTCTTGTTATTTGCCTTAAAAAAAGTCTTTTTTTCCATCCATGCTCATCAGATATTCGTAAAATGTAGGAAGAGTCCTAGCATCTTCGCATTAAAAAATCAAAGCATTGCCAGAATTGAAGATCAATTTTAAGACCCAAAAGTTGCAGCCGAGATCCGCATTTGTAACAGGAACCTCCCACACCCGAATCGCACACCGTAACCAGACGCAAGACTAATCTAGAAGTACTGAAAAATATGTATTCAAACACATAAAAGTGGATACGTGTTTTTTATAGCAAAAATAGATGGTATAGAAAAAATGTTTATTTTATCATTGTTGAAAACTTATTTTTCATTACACCAATATTCGGACTGTTGACTCAAATGGTTAATGCGTGCGATTTGGAAACCGAAGGTCTCGGTTTCAAATACCGGTCTGGACTGTAATTTTTGCGGCCTTAAAATTGCAATTACCTCTGGCAAAGCTTTAATCTGTTAATGCGAAGGACGCTACGATATAGGTGCACTGCGAGTTTCCCAATAAGATACTCTGTGATTAGAACTTGGAGGTAAGATGAAATTATTATTTTTACTATACAAAATCTTAACGACCTATATTTAAATTAAAAATACGTTATAATCTCGTCTTCACTACAAAAAGTACTGAGTGAATGAAAATAACTCAGACGAAACAAACACGTTAAATTGAAGTGATTGACATTTTAATTGAGATTGAGTTGAAACAAGCGACAATCTTCATTCCGGTAAAGTGTGGTGATGATGATGATTGTTAATACTGCGCTGGTATACTATTTTTTTACATAAAAGATCAAGCAGTTAGGTGATTACGTGAGTCAGATTAATGTAGTTTCGTACCAAACTGTGCAAATAAACTACAGTATTCTATAATAAAGTAGGGTGTCAAACCTACCTGTCATCCCCAACACTGATTCCCATGAAACAATCACTTGAAAACGTTAAAGGAGACTAAAAGACCGGTAGGAACACGGACGAGCTATGGAAAAGTGTGGACGCGAGAGGGCGAGCCGTCACTCGGCCGGCTGTCGTTGCGGTTACCGTACAGACCAGTGTTGGCAAAGTGCAGCTCGACCTTTACACTTAGGGAGCGTGCATAAATCACGTAGCTCCATTTTGGCTTCCTGTGAACCCCCCTCCCCCCACTTAGCCCGACGTGGCTTTTGTCTCTACCCCCCCCTCCCCCAGCCCCCCACGTAGCACGTAGCTTTTTTCCATATTAATTCCAGAAAACATTTTGTACTGTTTTCTCTTGTCAGACTATCGTAAATTACATCCGGGGATAATTAAATGTCGGAAATAAATATTTACATGCTTCTGTGTGTTCTGTATGTCATTTTAACTGTGACAAATAATACGAAAGAGAAGCCAAGTGGCCTCGCTCTGAACCCCCCCACGTAGCTCAACGTACCTTCCCAGCCAACCCCTCCCCCCCCCCCTAGATGGAGCCACGTAGTTAATGCACATTCCCTTAGCAACTGATACACAAACTGGTGCAAATTAAAATCCCAACACCCAGACGGTGTTGTGATAAATGAATGAAATTTGGCCCCAAGTATGCCCGCATGAAGAGTATTAAATGATTAAAAATTGAATGTTTTATAAGTAATAATATGAGAAACACGGTGCTATTTATTATGTAAATTGCATTTTTTTTTCATTTTTTTTAGCGTATAAATGGCGAACAGTGTGGTGTAACATGACCCTTTGTTGTCTACAAGTTCTTGTTGGTTAAGTATGCCAAGGCGAAGAGTGACAGCTCTCTACACCCAAATAACTAACTGTGAGAGAGGTTGGAGAATTGACCTGTTTTTAAAGGGTGAAATCTCCCGAAGGATTGGCTGTAGTGCAATGTCAGTATACAGACTTGTTACACAGTGGATGAAAGAAGGCTCTAATACTCCTAGAGCAGGCATGGGTCCACACAGATGGAGAACAGCAAGTGAAGACTGCCATATTGTGTGGGTGGCTGTTGCTGGCAGATGGTTGACTGCAGGCCAGATCCGAGCAGTGGTTACAGAGACAGTCAACCCTCCCTCCTCACCGGACGATTGTAAACCGATTTCTTGAAGCTGGGTTACATACTCTGGGCCCTGTGCAATGTGTCCCATTAATCTAATTTCATTGCCAGCCAGCATCATCTAACCTGGCATAATGCAAAACACAAATGGACATGTGAATGGTGTACATTTGTGTTTAGAGACGAGTCTCGATTCTGTCTGTGGCAAAGTGATAAGCGACGACATGTTTGCAGGTGTAGTGGAGAAACGGCTTACCTGCTGTGATTTCAGAACGTCACGCAAGTGCAACCCATGGTGTCATTTTTTGGCGGCAATCAGTTTCGTGACTGAGTCGGCTGTTGTTGATGACACAATGACAGCCCACGACTATGTGGACGTGGTACTACATCTTATTGTGATACCATTCATGCTCACCATCCAAATCGCATTTTCCAACAAGATAATGCCCGTCCTCAAACTGCGGCCATCGTCACACAAGCCTTGCAAGGAGTTTCGATTACAATTTGGACAGCATGGTTCCCAGATTAGTACCCAACAGAGCATGTCTAGGATACCAGTAGTAGACATATTAGATCACATGGTCACCCAGCACAAACTGTGCAACAACTAACTGCTTAAGCCTTGCACGCGTAGTGAGACATACACCAAGAAGAAATCCGAACTCAATGCCGGCAAGGATCCACGAATGTATTGGTGCTCCAACCGAGAGTGGTGGTGTAACGGTTAGGGTTCTGGCCTCGCATTCGGGAGGACGGCGGTTCGAATCCCCGTCCGGGCATCCAGATTTGCGTTTTCCATGGCCGAATTCCTTCCCATTCCTTGCCCCCCCCCCCCATCCTTTCCTGTCTCTAAAGACCTCACTGTTAAGAGACATTAAGCAGTTAAAAAAATTGGTGCTCAAGTTGGGCGCATTTCTCACTGACAACTGTATCTAAAGGTAATAACTTAGTCTGATACATTTCCATTTGTTATCTTTCTTCTAGGTATCTCCCTGGATATATCTTCAAAGTTCCCTAAAATTCTACCATTCATGTATGCGTGTTGTGATTTTAATTTCCGCCAGTGTAACTATAGGGCGACCATAAGACTCCGCTATAAATTTAAAAAGGTCGAAAGCTACTCAATCATTTGTTATTGAAACGTTAACATAGGCTGTATTTAAGTGACTTCGCAACCTCCATATTTGCAGGACTAAGGGGTATCGAGAGGAAAGTTGACAGAAGTGACCTGATCCAAGTAGAAGCAATTCCAGACCCAGATGGGGTCCCATTGGAGCAAATCCGGGTCCAACAAGTTGTGAGACTCTGGGGATACTGTATAGTCAGAGGAGCAACTCTACATTAAGTTCCTTCATAAAAATAGAAGAATAAATAAAATATAAAACATAAACAAATGTAATTAAAAACAACGGGTCAGGTAATGTAAGAACATGCCATTGTGATATCTGCCGTCTTTACATGAAGTACTTAGCAAGTGAAGTATTTTACTACCCGCCTAAGAAATAGACAACTAAATATGACATTGTATGTACTGAAGACCGTCTCCACATGTAAATTTTAGATTTCTAGCCCCGCTCTGTAGCGTACAAATAAAAATGTTGTAAACGGCTCAAATGTTCGTTCAGTTTCTAATTAAAGATCAATTTTTGTCCAGGAACAGAAGTTCGACATTCCTGTCGATTTAAGGAACTCGTAAGAATTTAGGTAACTGTATTCGTCAGAGGGGTTACCCGTAATCAGGGGCGTAGCTACTATGGGGCTAGGCGGTGCAGTGCACCGGGGCCCTCACGCTCATGGGGCCCCCAAGCACACCTCAAGGGGCCCCTAAGCGCACCTCTAGGGGCCCTCAAGCGCAGTATAGAGGGCCCACAAGCCTTCACGGCAAACTGGCGACCTTTTGGGGGGCTCCAACCACTGCGCAGGGGCCCCTAATGAACAATTCAAGGGCCCCCATCCTCAGTTCAGGGGGCCCCTACCAGCACACAAAGCAAAAAAAAAAGGTCGCCCGTCTGGCCTGAGGGCCCAAAATAAGTTTTTTGCACCCGGGCCCTTGTTGACCTAGCTACGCCACTGCCCGTAATAGAAATCTTCTGTAAATTTATCATGGAAAATTCTTAGAGAATCATACGCTTATTTATTTCATCGCGATGATATTTACATATTCTCGATTAGTAGAAAGCATAGCAAACTTAAATGAACCTAGAATTTAAGTATTTACTAATGTTACGATTTCGCTAGCAAGATACGCGATTCCGACTATTTTAAACACATGCTCTATAAAAATTGTTTACCAACGACAGACGATACTATCAACGAACACATGGACCCGCTCGGATTGACTTGAAACCTTACAGTATTGCTAGTTTAATACAGTTTTCCGAATCAATTTATTTGCATAAATTCGAACATGATACGATTTCATGTCGAGTATAGGTGCACCGTCGACAATAGGTAGGTACACAGAGTGTAAATCGGATAACGCGAAATGTACGCAATTTATACATCACGAATCTGTCAGATGATAAATTCAAAAATCACTAGAAAATACTTCAAGCCACTTGTGAATCTTGGCTTCAAAGCTAATGGAATTCTAAATAAGCAAAACAGTTTTGATGCCTAGACTACGCGTATTCTGACATAAGCTTGGTTGCTTTTTTTTATTATTATTTTCAAAGGAAAATCTAACATTTTTCCTGAAATAATTTCAAAGATTTACAATTTATCTGTCTAATTACCATGATTTTAACAATTTTAGATATATGTAATTAATCCTTTAATTTTAAAACTTTCTCTCTTTATACAAGAAAACTTATATTTTATCCACCGCCGCTACTAACAAACCAAACAACAGTGACGGACGGATAGCACAACGAGTTTCTGTGATTGTTGGAGCTACAGAGCGGTGCTCTCTTTGTTTAAGCGCGCGGTCTGGCCAGTCATTGTACTCTACTGTAATTAAAGAGCACAGCGCCCTTGATCGCATTTGAGAAAGCGATAGATCAACTTAAAAACAAATATTCAAAACATGAAAGGTAGACGTGTCTCGACATCAAAGGATAAATTAAGACTATTAAAAAATATATATATATATATATATAAAAAATAAAAAAATTAAAATTTATCACACTAATTTTGATTACTATTTTCGAAATGCGGGTGTCACCCCCAAACGGGTGACACCCGGGGCGGACCGCCCCCCCCCACCAACCCCCCCACCCCCTAGCTCATTTAATTGTGACATATCAGCAACATACTGCAATGTGAAAGGTGAAACCAAAAGAGTATGCGAACAGAAGTTTAAAAAAATTAGGATATAGTGCATTGATTGAGGTTTGTGAGAAATATAATATAAAAGTTGATAGTGCATTAATAAAAAAAGAAAATCCACTCTTTGCGGAGTACTTTTCGCAAGAAATATATACAAGAAGTGGAATAGGCGAAGACAAAATCAACAAAACTAATTTACGATATTACTAAGACATACTACTGTTTATGAGAAATCAACACGAACCAATGGACAGTATCAGCAATATAGGAAGCACAAATTATGAAGGGGAAGATGTATCTGTGCATTTATGTAATACTGAAGAAATCGAAGAAGATACTTTTGAAATAGTACAATTAGCAGTATATGATCGTGTTTATAATCTTCCTTTAACCAATATTTTTTTTTTTTTTTTTTTGTTATACTGTCCGTTTCTTTTTCTTTTTTACAGCTCCAATATAAGCTGCTGCACGAATAAATACATTTCCTTTGTGTAGAACTTAAAAATATGATTCATTTCAATACTGTCACGTCGCTTGTAACATTACCTCACTACACTTGGCTCGCGATGTTTTGGAATTCCCAGTGAGCCGCGAGCCAGGAAATCATGGCGGATAAATCTGTACCATAAACACAGCAATTTGAGCTCGGCGAGCCAAATGAACGACAAATGTGTGCAACTGATGTTTCTGTGTATGGGCTCTGACAAGTACAGGCTCGTCCGGAGAATATCCGCGCGTAAATGTTTGGCGAGCTTACTCGCACGCAAATGTGCGTGTGTACGGGGTAGCTTTTACAAGGAAATGGATTAGTTGCGCAAAGAATGTACAGGGAGCGATTCGCGTATAGGAATCAACCGAATCGTCGAGCATTCGAGCGTCTGCATCGGGAGTTAAGCACGAGTGGAGCGTTTTATGCTTCCAGGCGTGATACTGGCATTGTAAAATATCGCAGAACTCCTGTAGTGGAAGAAATAATACTAAACAAAGTAGAGGATAATCCGTCGACAAGCTGGAGAGCTGTAGGACGTACGTTATGTGTGAGCCATGCAACTGTTTTGAGGACTTTACATGAAGACGGAATGCATCCGTATCATTTACAGAGAGTACAAGCAATGACCCCTCACGATTATCTTCCACGTCTCACCTTTGCCGGTTGGTACCTACAGCAGACAGACTGCAGCCAATCAAACGTTCCCTGCAGATGTTTTATTGACTGTGAATCTTTTATCACTGTTGGTGGCCGCTCTTTCGATTAGCTGTTGTAAACTGTTTGTCTTTTCAGTTTCCTGTGATTAATACTGTTTTACGTGCTAGCGATTTACTGCGGCATTACCGCACACACATTCCTATGAGAAATCTGCTTATTTATGTCCCCACTACCTACCTTTACATTTTTGACATATAATTCTGAACCACCCTGTATAATATTCCCCACATGCAGCATCAAGTGAATTAATCCCTGCCTGACCAAGTTCCGGACATTTCTCGAGTTTAGCATCCAACGCAGAAAACTACTAGTACGATAATGTAAGTGCCTGAAATGGCATTTTGTCGATTAGTCTGTTAATAAAACCACGGCCCTTATTCGTCTTCCTCACAGGAGACTTTGTTACCAACTGACTGCCTCTACGTGTTTGTGCGGTTGTACTTACACCAGATGTGTCCATTTAAGGCCTAAAACAGACGAAGCGACTTCCCGCAACGCGGCGGTCGAGGTGGCGGCCACGGTCCCCAACTGTTCACACGACGCTACTTTTGGAGCGGCGGCCGCCGCCTCGACTAGGGTTACCCAGGCCACGTGCAATTCCGATTATGCCGGCCCTTGTCTAACTACGGCCAGTGGTTGATCTAGGAGAGTTCGCCGCCCCTTGGAACATTATTTGCCACCCCGAGTGTCGCGGGTCGCCTGAAGCAGCAGTTGAGCTAAAAAAAAAAAAAAAAAGTTCGCCGCTACATAATACGCTGCAAATTTCATCGCGGCGGCAATGGAGTGGCAACTATTGCGAGCAGACGACTGTCCATCTCTCGATTTGCCGCCCCCCTCGACGTGCCGCCCGCGTGCGGTGCACGCCTTGCACGCCCGCTTACGGCGGCCCTGGGGTTACCAACATTTTTTCGGCTGATTATAGTACTTTTTAGAATAAACTATAAAAAAATATAGTATACTTCAAAAATATAGTATTTTATGGAAAGATTAAGAAAAGGACAAAAAAATTTATGTTTTAGTTATTTATTTTTATAAAAACTTTATTTTTCAATTCTTCCACCTTTTGACAATTTTTTTTGTCTACAGTGAAAGTGTCATATTCTTTACTGCATTCAATTTTTAAACTAATGTAGATCAAAAGTTCATTTTCTATTAATGCTCGCTCTGCTTTTTTATCCTCGCCATTTTAAATTCATAATTGAAAATATATTTTCTGTGAGTTCCGAAGTGGTGGAAATAAAGGACAGGACTGAAATAATTTTAAATAGATTTTTAAATAGATTAAAATAAGTTGTTATTTTTGGCCTGTAGTTCTGTGAGTAAACTCACTAAAATCTCTCACCTTTACCCAGATTTGCTTTAATATTGTTAATACAGAGTACAGATAGTCCATTTAGATACTCATTTTTTCTTGTAAATTTATAACTTCTAATATTGTTTCACAGTCATCAAAATAATGAAACCTCACTTTTTAAATTAAATTTTTGTATTTTGCATAACCAATTGCTTTCATTAAAAAATCATTTATTAAGATTTGGCAGACATTTATCAATAAATAATAGAAAATTATTCTTAATATTATCACTTTCTTAACCTAACAAACACTCTCTTTCACGTCGTTCTAGCGCTGATTTTGGAGTTGACATAGTACATCTAAGACTATGGTGTTATTACCATCAAGTTGTTTGTAAGGTATCCCTCATTCTATTTTCAATATTTCGTTAGAATCCGGCCAAGTTTGAGGTTAACTTCAGTACACGATACCACAGTCTAAATCGGGTTAACAACACTTCTAGTACAGTAAAGTGAATAAATAACATATAACCAACATAAATAAACTATAAATTGTCATAAAGCCATGATATTTCAGCAGGAAATAGGTTATTCCATGTAAAAGTAAACTTTCAATAACAGATACTAACATTAATCAGAAAGATATTCTAAACGGATTTAAAAGAAGCAAATGGTAAATAATAGTAAATATATTGCCTAAATAAACCTTTTATCACGACTAATAAGCGTTATTCCTGAGATAAATAGTGAATTTCAATATAAATCAAACCTAACCATGAATTTTGGCATATACCAGATTTTGGTATTTCTGATGGGATTTGCATACAGTAAAGAGTGTAAAGAACTAATAATAGCCAAGCCTAGACTCAAAATAACCATAACTTCACAGTCAAATATAGTTTAGCAAGTATTTTAAAGAAATAAACAAGATGATTGAATAGTAAACTGAAGCAGAATGAAGATATCACATTGTGAGGGAATTTGCTTTAAAAGTAAATAGAATAATACCTGAGACAGTTTAGTAGGATAATTAACAGGTTTCTGATAGTTCTAAAGCATTTAATACTCACAAGAAGTAATTATGAAGAAATTTGATCACTCATTTTCCTAAACAGTTCACATAAACAATTTTAGGTCTTTTAAGTAATTTCAGGATTTAAAAAGTAGATAAACAAGCAGTAAATAATCTAATCTTTCAGTTTTAATAGATTTCAAGTAGTTTCAATCCATAAAATATGAAATATTAGTAAGAACAGGAAGCCGGTAAATCGACTAGATTTTCGAGGCTTTCAGAATTTATTCCGATAAAATTAAACCATTTCATAAGCGCTAAGAACATATAAATGATAGTAAACACACATAATTAATTTTATAAAACCATTAAAAGACATTTTACTGACCTTCTGTTTGTTAATCCAATTTCATAGTAACTTGCCAGAGGCACCGTACATAAAATATGCTTTTTCACTGATTTTAAACACTGTCATACAATATAAAGTAAATAATAAATTAAAACAGTCCTAAAGAGAATTAAATTCATCTAAATCTGGTAGATTCCAACCGTTTAAGTATTTTTAAATACGATCTGAACACGTAAAATAAATCACTCGACTTTAACATTTTTTCATTTAAAAACCTACTTAGATTCCGGGTTAAAAAGTAATTAATCTTAAAGATCCATTCTTCTAGCTTCATACACATTAATTTCCAGACATTTAAAGCCATAGAACCGATGTTATAGGTTTTCTAAATTCACTCGACATCAAATCCACGTGGAATAAACAAACGATTTTATTGTGTCTATAATATAATAGCTACAGAGATGTAATAACATTCAAAATAAGCAGCGTAATTCAGGCTACACATTGGTAATTTTTCCGGCTTAATAATCCATATATCTTCAGAGTTATACCTAAAAACATAAATAATAATTATGTCGGATTGTTAGAAATAAATGTTTTTACAATAACTCAATAACCACATAACCGATTTAAATAAAGTTTACTGTTCTGAGAGACTAAAATCAAGACCCATAATTTGAGCATAATTTCATGTTTATAAATAAAGCCGATTTAAAAAAGTTCTGAAAACCTGGGGGTGACGTAAGATCGTCAGAGCACTGTATTCGTGACCATATTTGGTAGTCTTCGGAGAGATACAATTAACGCTATATTCTGACACTAAACACTGCAACTCGAAACTCACATAACTTTCCCATTCCCGCGTTTAAATTAAACATATAA
Source organism: Vandiemenella viatica (assembly GCA_031002005.1). Lineage (NCBI taxonomy): Eukaryota > Metazoa > Arthropoda > Insecta > Orthoptera > Morabidae > Vandiemenella > Vandiemenella viatica. The sequence goes on from JARYHS010005623.1 coordinate 13,795, forward strand.
TAAAGAAGTTATTAAATCAAACATAAGGGAATGTTTAGCAGAGTGCATGTGCACAGCGGTGGTACGGCATCACGTGATGCACGGCTATATAGGCTCTCGAGTGAGCATGTGGAAAAAACTTGGTTTTTCAGTCTCGGTTCAAACTTGCAGGCGTGAAAACGTCTCGTGCTAGGCTCGGCCAGCGCGGGCTGGTGTTAGGCAGGAAGCGGGTCTACAAGGGACAGGCACGCTTAACGGCAGCCATGTTGGAAGTTCGACATCGTTAACATTCAGACGAATAGTTTTGGCAATGTGACTTTAGTTTTCAACTCAGTTTTGGGGGTTTAGTGCGGTTTTTGCTCTGATTCTCAACCTGTGATTTTTGGTGAACGATTAATATCCGATTGCCTTGCTAACTGTGAACCTGTATTATTTACGTGAAAAATTTTGAGAATATAATCCAGTGATTCAACTTGTGACTTTCATTTCTACAATAGTACCTTTCTTGCAGTAGGTTAAAATTGTAAGTGGCGACTGTGGTCAATTTTAACAGTTAGCATAAATATTTCAACACGGTAACAGAACTTTTTTGGACTTGGAATATTTTGGAAGACGACTGGTTCAGGTGAAGAAGCCGATACCAACCCCAATATCCGACTTGTCCCTGACATGTTTAACAGTTTTGTGAATGTTAAATGAAAAATGGCTCACGGCATACAAAAGGAATTTAACTATAGTATTCCCATCAGTTTCATTAATCGTCAAAATATTTTTAATATGTGTAGAACAATCCTCTCTTAAACTAATAAACAATCGCTCAGTGACTTCCAATTCAGTTGGTATTGACGCACTTTCATCATTTTCCTTAACAAATTTAATTTAATATCAAAAGGAAGAACAACCTTGTAATAAGTCCCGTTTGCAAAGCGAGGCTGTGTGCACAAATAAAGCGAGGGCTATTTTTCGGCGTGCGGAAGCCGCGAGCCGGTTCGTCAAGCCACCCGCTGCGCTGCGGACAATGACAGCAGGGACAACCAACCTACAGACAATAGCAACCGGCCACTCGAATATTCTTGTATGCTGTTACATGGAATGCTGCTCGGAGGGGGAGTGGAGAGGACACTTCTGGACTGTGTGTGGAACTGAGTGGACGTGTGGTCGGTCTACCGCCATCCTCTGAGCGTCTAAGGGGCGGATTACGTCGCCAGCGGTGTCAACAGCAGTGCACACGGTAATGTGAATCCAATAGTGCGACATATTTGCAACACATCAGGGCCCGAAAATTACCCTTGAGTAGATAGAGACTTGTTTTCAGAAAGCCAACTGAGCTAGCCATCAGCAAATCTAATCACTTGTCAATGTTGATGTCATTTAACTTATTTGAATAAATTCAGATTTTTGTGAACCCATCTTTCATATTCTTGTAACCCCTGAGACATGTCGTGTACAAGGTTCAATGTTAACATGTTGATGAAGAAAAGTTTCAATTGCTGACGCCATACAGGGTGTCTAAAAGGTAGAGCCACCCCCACCAAAAGAGAATATTACATATGGCGCGCCAACCTGTGGCCCGATTGTTTTGATATGTTGCAAACAAGTCGTAATAGTGAGTAGAACTCTCTGTGTTTTCAGCATTTTCCGGTGTGACTGTAACAGCAGCAATCCAGCATGTACAATAATTATTTATATCATGTGTAATGTTTGTATATTGTAACAGCTATCATTTCTAGGGGCGATAAGGACGCAGTTACAGGCTGTACATGTGTCATACATGGAAGGACTGTTTGTTGATGTATATTGAAACATGTCATGTTCATTGTGTTGTCCGAGTGTGGAAGTCAATTGATGAATTATTGCAAGTACTTGTGTGATACACTGCAGAGCTGGTTATCGGTTGTTTTCACACACTTTATCTATGTATTTTTTTATGTTAATGGTATTTTGTTGTGAAATTTGACTGTAAGAGCAGAGGTGTTGGAATAGAGAGATAGAATGTATGTCCATGTTACACTGATGTGACCTATGTTGATTTTCATTCCAGTAGTTCACATTATTTGGAAAATGTCATGTTCATTGAGTTATACTGCTGTAGAATTGGAGTTAAGGATGTCTGGTGGTCAGAAAAAAAATGTGATAGCTGATATATGTGGGTGTTAAGATATTTGTTGATGTTCGCATTTGTTTCGGTGCTTAGACAATTGGATTTTGATAGTGCTTTCCTGTTCTGTGAGTTGAGTTTTTCATGCCTGGCGGTCCAACCAGCGTTGTAATTGGTATATGTGTCTTATGCTAATTGATGGTTTGTTGATGTTTCATGGTTTGACGATGTTTGTTAGAGAGTTTATGGTGCTCGTGTTGTCTGTTGTGGAAAGCAGAGTTGATGTCTGACAGATCAGCGTTGAAAAACTCGTGGATTCCGAGCTATGTACCTCAGTTTGTAGGTTTTCTATCGGAAGAAGCAATTCCCTCTAAATGTTTTCGTTTGTCGTTCGGGGCTTCTAATTCCTGTGAGAGTTGCCTAATGCGTTTGAGGTCTGGGAAGACCACAAATAAGTTACAAAAAACAGAAAAGCTTTCCGTCTCATCATACCTGAGAGTGAAGAACGTGAAGATGGCTGAAAAGGGTACGCGAAGTGCAATTTCGGAACACCATAACACGAATATCACAGACGACTCTTCAAGTCGCCAAGAAACCATGTCCTCTCCATGCATTTTGGGCGAAACGAGGGAAGGGGACGGATATACCAAGTCTGGTTCTGAAGGAATGGTTGCCCAACAGAAGGAAGCAGCGAAAAATCCACTGAGCGAAGCTGACAAATTTGACCGTTTGTTCGCGATGATGACGGAGATAAAGAGCGGACAAGAGCAGCTGAAGTCTGAGATAAAGTCGGAGGTTTGTGAACTGCTGAAGGCGAGAGATGGAAGGCTTTAAGAACACCATATCGGCAGAAATGAGGGCAGGAACTGAACTGAGAACAAAGTTGCAGAGAAGACTTTATAAGCAAATTTAAATTCCATGGAATTTAAATTTAGGTGGGTTGGTCGGCAAGCTGTAATAAGTCCCGTTTGCAAAGCGAGGCTGTGTGCACAAATAAAGCGAGGGCTATTTTTCGGCGTGCGGAAGCCGTGAGCGGTTCGTCAAGCCACCCGCTGCGCTGCGGACAATGACAGCAGGGACAACCAACCTACAGACAATAGCAACCGGCCACTCGGATATTCTTGTATGCTGTTACATGGAATGCTGCTCGGAGGGGGAGTGGAGACGAGACACTTCTGGACTGTGTGTGGAACTGAGTGGACGTGTGGTCGGTCTACCGCCATCCTCTGAGCGTCTAAGGGCGGATTACGTCGCCAGCGGTGTCAACAGCAGTGCACACGGTAATGTGAATCCAATAGTGCGACATATTTGCAACACATCAGGGCCCGAAAATTACCCTTGAGTAGATAGAGACTTGTTTTCAGAAAGCCAACTGAGCTAGCCATCAGCAAATCTAATCACTTGTCAATGTTGATGTCATTTAACTTATTTGAATAAATTCAGATTTTTGTGAACCCATCTTTCATATTCTTGTAACCCCTGAGACATGTCGTGTACAAGGTTCAATGTTAACATGTTGATGAAGAAAAGTTTCAATTGCTGACGCCATACAGGGTGTCTAAAAGGTAGAGCCACCCCACCAAAAGAGAATATTACAGTATAGATGAAACATAGGCGAAAACAGTAAATTTTGGATATTAACCTGCTTTTGCGCTTTTGACAAAAGCTAATCAATGCATTTCAGCGATTCTGTACCTAGTGTTATCTTAAGTTATCAGGGAACATACAGGATACATTTTATCCCGAATATTACCACATTTTATCCAAGTCACAAATATCAAAATTATAAACATTAGAACTTTTGAATATGTGTTTACGGATCAAACGAAAAGTAACTACTCCACTGAAGTTGTACATATTAATAGCTTATGATCCCTAAGTGACATCTACAGGATGAGAAATAAAAAATCGTTCACAAAATCTATGAATTTAATATTGTCTGGCGCAAATGTTTACTACAATAGAATAAAGGGAAATCCATTACATAATGCGAACGAGTTCAAAGGCAGTGCTGGCACAGCCGAGGGCACAGCTGTATATAGTAGTTTACACTCAATGTATCTTTGTAAAAAGCTTTTATTCTACTTACAATTTTTTATGGTTTATGTCATTCATACTGAATTATAAGTTGGGTAGTCTGTACTGATAATAAATTAATGACGAATAGTCCCGACGTATGTAATTACGTTGATTACTGTGTTACAAAATCCATTTGATTCATATTTATCCCCTAATGTTGATTCGTCACAAAATTTGTGCCAGATTGTAGTAAATTAATTGCTGTACGTAATTGACAGAGCGAAGAAAATGCGACGGAGGATTCTTTGGTATACGTACGTGTGCCTTCAAATTTCAAATAAAATTTTATATGTTATTGACTTTGAAATCCAAAAAGAAGTGCTGACTGGTTAGATTCTGCTAACATTCATATTGTGTCAATGCCTCTGTTTGGACATTAACTATGGCTCTAATTCGACGGTAAACATAATGTTGTCATTTCACTCTGTCACGTAAGAAGGAAGCGTAGCACGTGACGGAATTGGGTTAAGTACATTCCACCGCACCAAGCAGCCAATGGCTTGTTACCAAAAACCCATATCTTCAGCACCCACAAAATATAATAAAACTTTAATAATAATGAGTCTAACCAAAAATAAAACTTCCCTTCCCCGAAGGAAATAAAAAAGAAGTGCTTCTTTCGGTTTCTCGCGTGTGTATGTTTCTCGTGTGTCCGTTGTTGCTCGCGGTCCTTCTCTAGCGTTCTCGCACCTCCCGTCCCCCACCTCTGCCTGCGGGGGGTAAGGGGCCGGCCGAGGGGGCCGGGGGAGGATATGACAATCAATGCTCTGACGTCAGCGCGCGCGCTGGCCAATGGGAGGCGGCGCCCATTGAGTGCGGGCCGCGCTATTCAGTGTCGGCGCGCGGCCGAGCCGCCGTTCAGCCTGATCGTCAGTCTGTCCCGCGACACGAGGTCTGCAGTCCACGTGAGGGCGAAGGTAAGAACCGGCATGCGTCTGTTATCAGCAAAGTCCTTCCGCATACTGTCAAATTAAGTTGCTTGCTAGGGGTTGCTGTTTCCGCGATCAGAAGCAGTATTCTTACCGAGATGCTATCTTCAGATACATCGCGGTCACGTGTTTCGACCTAAAACTATTCAGTGACTCATGTGGCATTAAGGAAAACTTAATCTCTTGGGCTAAAGTTGAAAATATCATCGCTAGAATAAATCAAGGCACACCCTACACGTAGAGTTTGATCGTCATCCTGCGGTATTGGTTATCGCAATTATTTACTGTCAGGTAAATCCAGTACGAAATTAGAAATTAATCTGTAGAAGAAGTCACCGTCCTCAACGTATTTGCAGAAAGCTACAGAATGTTTGAAGCTTTTGGAAGGATTCAAGAAATTTATGAGTTGGTGTACATTTCTTACTTCCCCATATTTCTTGAAGCTTTTATGCTAAAAATATTTCAGTGAAATAGCATAGTAACAAAAAACTGTTTGTGTTATAAAGATTTACCTTCTTTGTGGAGAATTACAGAAACAGATATGGCCAAGCATGTGCAATCACTTCTAGTATTGTTATTGCTGTAAACAAATTTATTTGGTTACAAATCAATGAACTACCCGGAATTTTTTTTATTTACGGCCATTATTCCTCTATTTGAAGTTTAAAATACAATAAAAGTTTCTTAGTTGGAAACTTGGCAATCATTAAAGCTATAATTTTGTATACGTCAGTTGCCAGGAAAGGTTTCACTGCCGCAGTGATCAAAATTTTACATCTATTGTTTTAGCCTCCAGTTTCTTTCGTTTTTATACTCGCTATGAGTTCAAAAATCATTTTTCTATTATAATTTTCGAAACTATATCCAAACTCATTGAACAGGTTATAGTGACAACAAAAAACAGAATGTGATCTTCAACAGGTACTTCTTAGTCATATGGCGATAGACACATGACTATTCTCAGACCGTATTTGGGACGAATTTGATTTTATAGTGCGAACTACGAGGCACGCAAGGAGCTTCAAACACCGAACACTTTACATGCTCCTATTATCTATTTTAAGTTTCTATCATTTATCACCTTTATTCTACATTTGCCATTACTGGTTATTGTAATTACGGTTAAAAACTTATTTTCACACTTGCATTTTCAATTTTTCTCAATGAAAAGTTGTTTCAAAAAGTCACAATTTACCTATTTTGAGTAAAGGAACTTCTGGTATGAAATAATCCTAAAAAGAAGTGTAACTAACAATTTTGATACGCCTTTTTGTTATTCCAATTGATAAAATTTTGTTTGAATATACAAATGAAACTTACAAATGTTTTAATGTTTTAGTTATTATTGCTCTTTCTGTTATATTCTGTGATACAGTTTTTCCCGAATGTAACAAATAAAACGCCCTCAGAACTCACTAAGTGTTAAGTTCGTTCGCTATTTTAAATTGCTCAACACGAAGCAATGGTTGATTTATAAATTCGCTTCGGTAACTACCTTTTCTTCATTTCATAATACTGCAACAACAATAAAAAGTTGCTTCACCAGTTACCGTGAGTTTAAAGGTCATACTGGTAGCAACAAAGAGTATACGTGTTTCAGTTGTTTAGTTCTCGTGTATCCCCCGTTAGTATTCTTCTTCTGCTGTAGTAGCTATCTCTGTTCACTATTGCTTTTACGTCATAGAAACCAACGTCAATTTGATATTTCAATGTTTAAAGCTACTCCATTGTTGAATGCAAATAATGTTTAGAAAGTGTTGGCTCTAACAAAAATTATTTCGCTTCTTTGCAAGATATTACTCTATTTGTAGTTATAAACAGTCTCTTATACACACTGCTCGTAGGCTTGGAAACCTTGAAGCTTGATTGGCCTATTTTTTTGTGAACTGAAACGCACTGGTATTTATCCCTGAAATATTTGATTACGATTAGCCAGCTGACATGAAATTTCAGACAGCACGTTGTGAACTGATCTCCATTATTCACTGCGATGTTGTTGTATTGTTAGTTTGTTAACTTCACGACAAAAAGTGTAATTATCTAATGATACATACATTTAAGCATTTTAATACTCTTATAAAATCATAAATCGAGAATGTAAGTGGGTATGAACGTACATTGTGGGCAGGGAATGTTTTTTTTTCTGAAGGAACCATCGTGGTATTCAATTAGAATGATTTCTGAGAACCACGGGGAACCGAAATCTGGGCGGCCGGACTGTTTATCGAACCAGCGCCCACTTCGGTGGCAGACCCCAAGACACCTCTCGCCCACCAGCCTGCGTAGAATCAAGAGTTTTAGCTTCCATTAACTACACGTGCAAACTAAAAGTTGTTTTTCTTCGTCTTGAAGCTTGTGTTAACTACGTATATGTTTATTCGCTGTATGTTATCAGATCAACTCCGAATTATCTGAGAATATGATTGATACAGTAAAGGGTTTTTAAAATTCTGATGAAAAACACAAATATAATTCGATCTCGAAACTTTTATTAGGATTTTTAGTATGAAATTCCTTGAATAGCATTTTACTAGAGTTTAATTTTTGGATGTCATAAAAGATTTTGAGAACAAGTATACAAATACATATAAAAATTTGTGCCTAAAGCAACGGTTACGATTTCAGTATAACAAATAATCTTAATGTTGTATATATGGTATATAGTTTTCAGTGGTGAATTGTCTCATGGTAAATAAATGATTCACCATACTTCATTTGAAAGCCCGCCAGGCATTTTGTAGTAAGTAATGTGTTTATGAAGCTTTAATTCTTTATTTTTTCATCTCCATGATACCTTGATACCTCCATGACAATGTCTGTGAAGTATTCTGTGAACGCGATAGCTTGATCAGTAGTCGACCTGTATGTATCTAATCAGACACAAAATCCTATCTCAGTTCCACATCTAGATTTTTCTACGTAACTCTTAGAGTACTTGACCAGTCTTCTTCTTTGTAGACGTAATTCTGAAGTAACGTGAGACCTAAAATTTTGTTACATCATGAATATATTCGTAAATGACAGTGTTTGGCGTCATACTAATTGTAAAAATGCATTATTACTCTCTCCTTTGTTTTACGGTAGCAGATGTGAATTACGATACTGACGATAACATTAATCTTCTCATGAAATTTTACATTAAGAACTTTTCTATTAGTAATGTTTATAGCGGAATCAAATGCCTTAATCTGTTAGTAAAAAGACGTCCATTAAATTGCGTGAGGTGTTTCATTCTTAAATTTGTATCCCAGGTCCTCCCTTGGTGAGATTTTTTAAGATGTGGTGGGAATCCCCCATCCCCTCACGTGAGATTTACTTTATAATTTTAATTTTATATGATTAAATTTATTCGCTTAATGCCACTAAATACCTAAGCGTTAACACTGATGTCTTCTACGTGATACATTTTTCCGTGAAATAAAAAAAGAAAAGTGGTATAAAAAGTGGACGTGAGATTCTTATCTCACGCAATTAATGGGCGTCTGCTAATAACATTAGTTACAAGCATTACAAACTGTTCCGAAACGGGGTCATCTTTTAGCTGAATATTTTAAAATAGATGGTTTCCATAATTCGATTGGTATAAGTATTCGTAAGTTTTTTTCACTTTATATCAACTGGCAGCGACGTAGAAAATATTTTGTATGGCAAAAAAAACATTAATTTTAAAAATGTACTTTCATGTAAAGCATAAATTGTTAGTTAGTAATATTAATATGTGTATAGTAAATAGTGAAAATTACGGACATAATGTGGTTTGGAAAGACTCAAGATCAAGGAAGACATCGTTAACAGAGAAGAAGACTTCAAAGTAGTGGTTGAGGCTGCAAAATATTTGGTCCTCCAACCAAGAGGCAATCCAACATAAGCTGAAGAGATGCAAACAATTAACATATACATGAAGGACTGTTGAAAAAATAAAAGTGGATTGTACTTTCGTTCTAAGTGGTTCATGAGTGTCCATTTTCGTGATTTCAAAATATTGAAGTAAATGCTATATGGTTTTCTTATAACAATAGTAATCCATAATCACCATCTGAAAGTAAAACCACAAAATATTTATGTTTTGCTTTATTTACTTCAATATGAAAAATTATACAGCTCGATATACATGTTCAACTGCCACGGAAAGAAGAATAAAATTTAAAAAAATTATAACTGGTCAAAAATCGAAGACTGAGATAACTTCTTCGCTATTTATTTTCACCTCCTATTGCTAAAATTAATCTTGGTCTAAAAAAGAAAATGCCATGAAGAACCACATATTCAGACAGCAGGCTTAGTTCAAAAATGAGTGAGAGTGAATCACTGTTGTAGCTCAATTCAAAATTTAAGTTGCTTTATCTATTATCTAACAGAACGTTTAATTAGCTAATACTTTTCCATCCACCTAGAATGTTGTGAGCCAGAGATTTTCAGATCAATTATCTAATCTTTCATCTTTACCCAGTTGGAAGAACACTACAATATAAACAAAATTTTTAGCCCTACAATGGACACATTTTTCAGTTTTATTGCATGACTCATAAGATCCGAATTTATTTCCAGATTAAAGGAATTTTTTAAGAAATTCTTTTAATAATGTTCGTCACACTTCATGGCTTGAATATACAATTAGAAATTTAGTAGGCTTTAGTGTTGTTTTCACTTCTGCCTGGTCTTACAGATCTACCAACTAATGTAATTTTTCGTGTAATTTCCTAGTCATGATTCGCTGTTGTGGGCATCATTTAGTGGCATCTTCATAACTACATTACGCTTAATGGGCTGATCGAAGAATTACATTAAACTAGTTGCAGATTTCTTTACGAAGATGGTACTTTTTTCCCTCCCTGTGTTGACGCTTAGATATTTTCAGTGGCTGTCATGAGTTCGCTAACGTGTTAGATCGTATCTGGTTTATCGATTTTAATATTAACTGTCAGAGAATTTTATACTTCTTTCAAGTCGTCCTTAGTATCTTGTATTGACAATAAGCAGACCGAAGAAATACCGATCTTTGCAGAAAGTCCTGTCCAGAGCTTTATACGCAACCTTAGTGTGTAGAGGAATAATAGCAGTAAACGTCTTTGTTGGGAGTGCTCAGATGCAAGAATCGCTATGTTGCATGCTCATACCAGAGAGAAAATTCATTATGCTAACTTATGTTATCATATTCATGTTATTTCCATTTATTATCCAAGAGAAACAATTCATTTACGACAAAATACAGGTTGTTATTTCAATGTATTTTGGAATACTGGACTTAAAATGTAGTAATTCTCATACTTTTGGAGGTAGAAAGAGATTATATACTTCTCAGAACAAAACACATTTTTGCAATCATCGAGAACTTTGAATTATTATATGGAAAGTTAGTGAGGAAAAGACTTTCGAGCAACGAGATCTTCTCTTAGACAAAGAAATGTGATAGAACAGTCTACCAATTCTTTAGAGACCGAACAAACGTCGTGTGAACACCTCACCTAGCGCTGCTTCCAGCCCTGGTATTTCCTTAATCTCCATTAATTTACAACTACTAACGTAGACCACAATTTCAAGGCTGGTTGATTCCTCCCGAAAACTGCATCATAAACCATTGTGTGAAAGGTAGGACGGCCAGTTCCTTTCACCTGTGACCTACAGTTTAACGTGGAATCCGAACCATGGAACGTCCTGGCGTAGCTAATTTAATCACAATTTAAAAAATTCCTGCCCCTAACGGGATTTGAACCCATGCCCTGCGTGAAACTTCTGAAAGTAAGCGCCTTAAACAGTAAGATAGCAGTGCTCTCATTACAACCAGTCTCTAAATCTAAAGATAGTAAACATAAGAATAAAGAATTGTTTTGTATTGCTGTACGCTATAAACGACTGTGATTCCATTCAGCTGATACATAATCACCTCAACGTATACCACATAGAAAAACATTTATTTAATTCACACAAGAATAATTTTAACTAGCATCTGTTACTGTTACATTATTATTATTCTGGAGACAGAAATATCAAATACGCAGCTAAACGCTGCATTAATTAACTACTGTAAACACATTTTTTCGCCCAGTACTTCGCAACATCAAGTGCATTCGGTGTTGCTCGAAGCAGATCGTTGCAGGATGATGGGAGTATAGGACACGGTAGCATATGTTTCATGGTTTCGTCCTCATTACATTCACACATATTGTTGGTAGCGTCAATATAATCCCATTTCAACAAATTTTCATTGATCCTGCCCACTCCCGACCGCAATGGGTTCAAGGATCTCCAGATGTTTCAGTCCTCCGCTTGACGAGGTGGCAAGCGCTCTGCAACTGTCAGTGGTCCCTGTATGTTGGGATCCTTGGTTTTTCACAACTAGACTTTTGACTTTTCAGGTGACCCAATTAGTTCCCGCGATGTTCTCACGAATTTTTTTCTGGACTTGAGTCTCGGGTGGCGGTGCATGGCCATGCAGTGGATGCGTGCTTTCCCGTTTTACTTTTGTCCTTTTCCTATTCGCAGCCATTTTTCTTCGTATACTGGGTAGAGCAATCACTGAAAGCTGATAAAGCCTATCAATTGGGTAGGCTTTAGGCAGCCTGTCACCAGTCTACAGGTGTTATTGAGGGCCACATCAACCTGTTTGATGTGAGACGATGAGTAACAAACTGGTTATGCTTAATCTGCTACGGAGCCATTGCTGATTTACGAATAGTTTGTGGTGCCACACTGTCATAAAACTAGTTTATGTAATAAGTTGTTTCTTGTGGAGATTTTCATTTTGCAGTTCATGCAGCGCTTCTTATATGTGAGGGTTCTGTCGAGTGTCACTCACAAGTACTTTGGGGCATCGCACGTCTGATGTGCAACACCTGACCACATTATTTTAAACTGAGGCAGTTTTTTAAATGAAAGGCTTTAATTTTTTTAAAGGTTATGTCTTAAGTGATTTTCCCTATAATAGCTTCAGAGGCATTCAAGGGCATAAGACAAATTTCTTTCTAATCTTCAAGCTTAGTGTTCTGTATGTCCAGGACAAGGTCATCAGAGTAAAATACGCGCTCCTGGTCGTTGGATGTAGTGGCTGATCGTTTGTATAACTTTTTTTTTTTACTTGTGGTTTTACGCCTCGTCTATGTTGTGGTCATTAGACGCGGGATGGGACTGGGGACAAGGAGCAGGAAGGAATTCGACCATGGCCTTTTGAAGGAAGCATCCTGGCATTTGCCTGGAGTAATTTGAGGAAACCATGGAAAACCCAGGTGCCCGGACGGGGATTTGAACCGGTGTCCTCCCGAATGCGAGGCCAGAGCGTTAACCGCTTACCCACCACCCTCGGTGTTTGTATAACTATTGAAACGATTGGAGCCTATATACTTCTTTCAGATAGATTATTTTTCTGTATGCTCCATCGACCGCGCTGCTTTTGAATGTCAACAAAAAACCTGAGATTCATGAGAACAGTAACAATGAGTTTTATTAACACGGTTGATTTCGTCAGGTTGTTAAAGAAGAGTTGATAGTTGGTAGTATCGTATGCTTCGGGACAAAATACAAGCACCACGCTCGTAGCTTTGTGGGTCTCAGATCAATCCTTTATTAACTGTGTTAAGATCAACAATCGTATAGCACAACTTTTACCAGGGCGGAAACCATCTTGAATACCAAAAAACCGGTTTTTCCTCACAAGAATCCATATGCATGGGTAATGTTTGAAGACATGTGGGTGTTTTCAGTTAACAGATCTGGTTTACTGTGGCAAGGTTGGTTAAAGTGTATTCCTAAGAATAGATCTGGCTCCACAGTAAGTTTGAATCAATGTGCCGCTGTAGTTCGGCGCGAGTTCAAATTGTGGGGCGCCCATGGCGCATACGATTTCTTTCATCTTTCGGTTGTTCGGTTTGACTCCAACTTTATTTTTGCATAAGTTCCGTTGTAATTTCTGAAAACGGTGTAACAACTCACACGTATATTTGGAACCACTATTGGCGAAACATTTACACCTCACCCATTTGTTGACCTGACATTTAGTCTTCTTCTTCTCGGATTACAAATTAAAACAAAACAAACAAATCACGGTTTTTATGATTGACTTCTCTGTCCTCTGTTCAGCTTACATGATAAAGCCTAGCATGGATTCTAAGATTAATTCATCTGCTGGTTCTAGCAGTACCTCTGCTTTGGTCAAGGGTTTTTTTTTTTTTTTTTTTTTTTTTTTTTTTTTTTTTTTTTTTATCCTTGCCTGACATTAGTAACTGAAGTGTCCCATATACATTTAATCTGTTATGCCTCTTAATGGTCTTATTTCCAATGTTCTGTAAAATTACAAAATTTCCTCTTTCTTTGTTACATGCGATACAGCTAGAACTAGTTATGTGGTATTCGACATTCTCGAAAAACTG
>JARYHS010005624.1:0-10857 GCA_031002005.1 Vandiemenella viatica
TTCAATATTAGTAATTGAAAATATTAGTCTTAATAAGTTCAAAATTAAATTGGTTACAATATACTGCAGCCAAATTGATTGGCAAGTAATATTTATTACTTGCCTATCAATTTAAGAAAATTTTGCCTAATAAACTATACACAATATTGTTCTAGTCAACTTATAATTAAATTAGAAACTAATTTATCATTAGTTTTAAGTAATTTGTCGTTATCTAACAATATTTCAACAAAGCTTGGACTATATAATAACGGTGAACTAACAATTTAACCCTTTGACTGCTGACGGCTGATCCTGTACCTGCCGCGCTGTGGCCTGCTACCTGCGCTAAGTGATTATCCCTGGGGACGGAGCCGTCCCAGCGGCTCCACACGCCCTGTGCTGAATGTTTCTGGCGAAGCACTGTGACCTCTCACGACTGATACAGAATAAATGCTCTCACTAATAACAGTGAACTAACAATTTAAGTAGGTAATTAGTTTAAACATCAACATTTTTCCTTCCACATTTCAAAAATTACAATGAAAAAGACACTCCTGATTTTAATTTCCAGCCATGAAGATAAAGGCTATTCATTGTTAGTAAGTAATTATTCAAAATATATTTTCAACTTGCTGTGAAGCTTTATGTGGTGCGTACTAGGGTCAGATAAAGTATTCTCACACACGTGACAGCTGCACGGCTGTCCTCCAGTGTGGCGGGACCTCTTGTGTTTCTTAAGATCAGACGGCTGAAGAAACGACTTTCGACAGGTATCACATCCGTACCGCCGGTCACCAAAATGCATTCTGAGATGCAATGTAAGGCTTGCAGACCTCTTGAAAGTCTTCCCACAGACGTGACAATCGTACGGCCGTTCCTCCGAGTGAGTTCGCCGGTGCTTTCTGAGGGAAGAGACGTCACTGTATGTTGTACCACACACATCACAGGGAACAGACCTTTCTCCAAGATGAATTTTCTCGTGAGTTCTCAGCGTGCTGCACTGGGCAAACGTTTTTTTTTTTGACAGTTTAACGTCCCTTTACAACAACGTGGTCTTTAGAGACGGGAAAGGATGGGGGCAAGGAATGGGAAGGAATTCGGCCATGGCCTTTTGAAGGAAGCATCCCGGCATTCACCTGGAGTGATTTGGGGAAACCATGGAAAACCCAAATCTGGATGCTCGGACGGGGATTCGAACCGCCGTCCTCCCGAATGCGAGGCCAGAACGCTATCCGTTACACCACCACGCTCGGTCTGGGCAAACGTCTTCCCACAGATAGTGCAGCCGTACGGCCGCTCACCAGAGTGAGTCCCCTAGGGTACTTTCAAGTTACTGAACATTCGTGCACCTTCTACTGCAAACGTCGCACTTAAACGGCCATTCACCGGAATATATTCTTTGGTGCGTGTCGAGATTACACATCTGGGGGAATGCTTGACCACAGATGTTGCAAATTAATTGCTTTTCATTCGAATGGCTCCTCCTGTGCCTCGTCATTGAACTGTACCAAGTAAAAGTGTTTCCGCAGATATCACAGGCGTAGGGCCGTTCGCCGGTGTGCACTCTGTAATGGACTTTAACGTTGCGAGGGTTAGCAAAAGTTTTACCACAAGTACATTTATCTTCACTGTGACTCGTCGTCTCATTTGTTTCCACATCAAATGACTGGCCAAATGTCTCCAAATCAACACTATTGTTGAAGATCTCTTCATTCAAACGAACATTCTGATGGTTTTTGAGTTGATCAGGTGGAATCAACGTCCCCCTGGAAACATATAAGTATTCTATGTAACAATAATATCGCAAACAAGAAGACAGGGAAAAAGGATAACACTGCTACTACTACGCGCTCACCCTCAGTTTTAGGCATAAGAAAGGGACAAAACTCTCTTTTATTGGTAAGGAAGTTGGAAACTACAATAAATTAGTAAGTAAATTTATGAACTATTTTACAAAAATGCTGAAAAAGTTTAAAATTAAAACATGGAAAGTGCAAATGTAGATAGACGGGTAAATTACACTCAAAGAATTTGATAAAAAGCAAGAAATGGAAAAATAAATAGGTAAATTACCATAAGGGGACAGACTGCATCACAATTAAATTTCTGGACCGAAAGGTGATCAGAAGTTGTAATACAAATAAATCAAAAGGTTAAAGTTACAGATATATGGCGAAAAACCTATTAGCAATTTGAAAAAAAAAAAAATAATGCAAATGTATTAACAAATATGAATTCAAAATATTCTGTAAATTTCAATGCAAAATCATTCTATATAAGGCCATAATTGTGTAGCATTTGTAACAAGTATGAACACAAAACAAAGAATGAATGGTATATGTAAGTCAATAAATTTACACTAAAACTATTGATATGTAATCATAGGTTTTCCTGGTTAATCTGATGCTTGACGATCGTTGATCCACCCGCATGCCCGACAGATTTTCTAGCACTAAAACTATTTATTATTAATATTGTTCACACTAACATGCTATAGGAATAATCCCAGGGCTAATGCAAAACTCCATTTTGAACTCTCAGTCTCCCTTTTGTCATTTTTTGGTAACAAATCGTGAGTATTTCAGTGTTTGAACCTCAAATTTAGGGCAAATATAATGTCAGTAAATATCAAAAGTCACTATATATTATACAGGGGTAAAATTTTCATTCAATTTTTGTTCTGCCATAAGAAATACAATGTTCCTCACAAAAATCTTACTGAGATTCAGAATACCTTTTTATCTGGGAATCTGGAAATAAAAAAGGATTGAAAGAATAATGCGTGCTTTGGGATTAAAAAATAAAAGATTAGTGTAGATTGAATTTTTAATCTATTTTATTTTATAATCTACATAGAACATGTTGTTGATGCTTAATATTGAAAACAAAATAATTGCAACAGAATGCAGTGAGTTTTTAATTGATACTGGAAGTTATTAATTGCTTTTGGAACATAAACTACTTTACAATCACCCTTTCGTATTGTTATTGGCTTTACACTTTCATATGGGATTAAACTATAAATATAATTCCAACAAAATATCACGACTGACTTAATAGTTTCAATATTTCCTACTACGTAAATGACCACATTAACAAAATACTGTAAAACTGTAGCAAAACATGAAGTGCTTAGTCATTACTATGTAACTTTACCTTACATGAACAGTGAGGAATTAAATCTTACAATGATAGTTCTAAATACAAGGGAACTTTAGGGTATTTCACTAAATTACATCATGGAGAATAAATTCCTTTAGGAAAGTCATCTTAAATTTTTTTCATCTTTTATGATGGGTATTTGATCATTAAAGATTCCAGAATTTAGGATTTCTGTAGGCATAACAAATGCTATATCATGATTTAAATTTCTACGAGCAATTCATAAGGCAATTAGCTGCAACAAAATATCGTGAGCACAAACTCAAAATATGTATAAAAAATTAAACATAATTTGGTTTGCATACTATTTATACTTCAGCATTTCAAATATTTTTGATATTTTGGGTACTAGGAAATAATAGGAGCAAATTAGCGAATGGATTAAAAAAAAAAGCGATAGCGAAATGAACCACCACTTACCTTAGATGATGGTATTATGGGGTGAACACATAAAAAAGCACAAAACACAGGAAAAACAATGACTATTTCGAGACTTGGCTCTTTGTCAACAGGAGAAAATCAAGGAGGGAGGGTGGTGGGGGTAAATTCAAACAGAGGACAGGGAGAGGGGACAGTGAATTGGACCTTCAAACAACAGCAACTCCTCTGAACTGAGAAGGTGGGAACTTGCCTACCAGTGCAAACTAGGCACAAGGCAACCTCCTGGTCTCAACTTGAGATAATACCCAGTCAATGGTTTTTGTTTTGTTTATTTAACTATTTTGCCTCCATTCCCACTGCCTATATTGAACCACCACTAACCTAAGGTGAGGGTTACATCATAAAAATTATTATTTTTTAAAATTTATATTTGTGTATATATTTTATAAAATCCTTATTCTAATTTTTCATATTTAGCTCTAATTATATTTTGCTATTCCCACCGACCACAGATTACCGGTACTTGGATATTTATCTATGCTCGGGTATTAGCTCTGAGCACCTCTACTTTTCAGCAGTTTGAATTTACCCCCACCACTTTCCTGCCCAACAGCCTTTCTGTGAGAAAGCCTCCAACTTCACCCACCTCCCTTCGACAAAGGGTTTATCACGAAAATTTCATTATTAGCTGTTTTATTGTGTTCTCTGTGTGTTTGTGCCCCTCATTCATCATCTAAAGGCAAGTGGCGACTCATTTCCTTATCCTAATTTAATTCCTTTTCGATACTTAGTGCATTGATTTCATTGTTTACAATTGGCCGATATCGTATTTGGAAGTGGTCAACCTAGTGGCATTTTCATATGTCAAGCATTGTGTTACAAAAAAAATCTTCTAGAACATACTAAAATGTTCTTAAATAATGTTCTAGAATATCACACTTTTTCACATAATTAACAAATACACATAATTTATATACAACATCTTTAGTGTATGAACTGATTTAACGGGAGTTTTACCAGCAATTAATGATTCGGTAGTGAGGCTACTTAGTATTCAGTGTAAAAAACTTTAAAATTCTTGACAAACATGAACCACTGTAAGTCATGGGCTTCGGCTAGTATAGCACATACTTCTCATGGTACGTGCTGTGAGCACTTATTAATAATCACCATGTGCAAAATGTTTACTGAAGTAAATTACCCATATTCGATAAATTAAATACATATATATAATAATCAGTAAAAGAATATCCAATGAGCAAAAAAAAATTAAAATCCATCCACATTTATCACAGGATATCTACATTACACAAAAGGAAGTTTTAGTTATCACTATTCAAATGAATTGCTTGATGAGTTTTCAGATATACTAACAGAGTATATGACTCCCCACAAATTTTACAAACGTAAGGACATTCACCAGTATGAACCCTCGTATGGATTTTAAGGCTATACGCCCGGCCAAAGGACTTTCCACATACGTCACATTTATGTGGCCGATACCCCGAATGTACAACCTCGTGTTTCTTAAGAGTACTAGATTCAGTAAAAGTGTTTCCACAGACACTACAGCTGTACGGCCGTTCACCAGTGTGGTACTTCTGGTGAATCTTGAGACCAGACAGGCGAGGAAACAACTTTCCACAGATATCACACCTGTACGGCCGTTCACTGGAATGCGTCCTTAGATGCTTTCTAAGGGAATCAGACCTCTTGAAATTCTTCCCACAAACGTGACAGTCGTACGGCCGTTCCTCCGAGTGAGTTCGCTGGTGCAGTTTCAGGCAGTAGACACCACTGAATGTTTTACCGCACACGTCACACGGAGGCGTCCTTTCTGCCAGGTGAGTTCTCGCATGAGTTTCTGAGAGTGCCAGACTGGGCAAACGTCTTCCCACAGACAGTGCAGCCGTACGGCTGCTCACCAGAGTGAGTTCTCCGGTGCGCTTCCAAGCCAACGAGTGTCGTGAACCTCCTTCTGCAAACGTTGCACTCGAACGGCCGTTCCCCTGAATGTATTCTTTGGTGGCTGTTGAGATTACCCAACTGAGTGAATGATTTCCCACAGACGTTGCAAATGAAAGGTTTTTCATTCAAATGAATCCTCCCAATGCATTGTTAGAGATCCGTACTGAGTGAAAGTGTTTCCGCAGATATCGCAGGCGTACGGCCGTTCGCCGTTGTGCACAATGTAATGGAGTTTAAGTCTCCGAGGGTTAGTAAAAGTTTTACCACAAACACCACAAGTAGACTTATCTTCACTGCAACTCACTGTCTCATTTGTTTCAACATCAAATGTCTTCAAATTAGTACTAATGTTGAAGATATCTTCATTCAAACGAACACTCTGATGATTTTTTAGTTGATCAACTAACGGCCTCCTGGAAACAATACAACCACTCATATTTTTTACTCATATAAGTATTGTATGAAAATACATCATCACAAAAGATATTATCACAACAACAAGTCTGAAATACAAGCATAAAAGTAACCACTAGTAAAAGCTAACCGTTCATTTTAGGCATAACTAAGTGACAAAATTTTCTTTTATTAGTAAGGAAGTTCAGGACTAAAATAAATTACTAATGGAACTTATGAACAACTCACCAAAAAACTGTGGAAACTTTAAAAACTAAAACCTGAAAAGTACAAAAGTAGGTGGTTGGGCCAATTGCTTTTAAACAATTTGATAAAAAAAAATAGGAATAAAAAATAAATTGATAAACTGCCATCAGGGAACATACTGCATCACAATTAAATTTAAATTTCTCGCGCCGAGACATGATCAGAACGAAATCAATTAGCCATCTGTACAAAAGAGTAAAAATACATTCATATTAACAAATATAAATTCAAAATATTCTGTAAACTTCAAAACAAATCTCTTCTATTTAAGGTCATAATTGCACGATATCACTTTTAACAAGTATGAATACAAAAAAAACCACTAAAACTATTATTAACATTAATCACTCTAACACGCTGTAGGAATAATCCCACGACTAATGCAAAACTTCATTTTGAACTCTAGGTCTCCCTTTTATCATTTTTTTGTAAAAAATTATGAATATTTTTTAACCTTATATTTCAAGCAAATATAATGTAAGTAAATATCGAAAGTCACTATACATTATACAGGGGTAAAATATTCAGATCACTTTTATTCAATGTTCTGAAGTACAATGTTCATCACAAAAACTTAGAGAGATTCAAAATCCCTTATTATCTTGGGGATTAAAGAAAAAGATTACTCACACTTTCTGATGTATTGAGATTCTTTAATCTTTTTATTTTACAAACTACATACATATGTGTCTTTGATACTTAACACTGATATCACAATAATTAAAAAGGTGTGCAGTGGGTTTTTAAATAACCCTTGGAATTATTAATTGTTTCTGGAGCGTCGAGTGAGTTATAATCAGCAGTCGGTATTGCTTGTTGCAGTTTTGTTGGCCGCCTACTCTCACCAGCTGCCACGATGTTTCACATTAAAAATCTTAAACTGGGAAACAATCTGTACCGTCTAAATTGTTGCAGCAGTTCCTCTCAGACATAACAATTCAATTGTACGGACACCACGAACATTTAGAAACTCAACTACTGGGTGAATAAATACAGTCATTCGAGAAAAATAGTTTTAATTCAATGTCTTTGTTTTACTCCAACACAAGCAATATTATAAACATATTTGTAGGACTTTGACCATTCCAGAGTTACAGTATACAGTCGGAGCAGAGTAGCTGTTTACACTTTTACACCACATTCGCGCATTTACGCCCTTTTAAACGGAGACTCTGCTTCAACTCCACGTCCGGCCCGACCGAACATCGTGCGTCCCTGCGGTGTTCATCGCTCTAAAAACTCCATACCCACGGACACGTACCCTACGACGTCCCTAGCTGGAGACTGCTACAAAGGATCACACTACGTCGTGCCACGTGCGACTAAACTGTAAGTTTAATTCCAACAGATGTAAAGAATATCATGACTGACTTACTTAACAATATTTAGTATCTACAGTTTCAATATTTCTTACTAACTGAAATGACTACTATAACAAAACACTGTAAAATTGTACAAAAATGTAAAGTACTTAGTTTTAATTATGTATTAATTATACAATATTTCCTTCGATGAACAGTGAGGGATTAAATCTCCGAACGATAGTTCTAAATACAAAGATAATTTTAGTACATTTCATTAAATCATGTAAACAAAAATATCCATTTAAGTTCATCATCCTCAATTTTTTAATGATAAATATTTGATTATTAAAGATTCCAAAATGTAGGATTTCTTTATACATAATAAATACTGTGTATCAAAATTTCAATTTCTATGAGGAATTTATAAGAAAGTTAGCAGCATCAAAATATCCTGAACACTAATTCAAAATGTGAGTAAAAACATACCACAATTTGGTTTTTATATTAAGCCTTAGATTTTCAAGCATTTTTTTGATGTAATTGAACCCACTCCCCAATTAAAACTATCTTGCTTGTTTATTTTCAGTATTAGGAATTGAAAATATTACTCTCAATAGTTTCAATATTAAATTGGTTAACATAACCACCACTTACTGCAACCAAATTGATGGCAAGTAATATTTATTATCTGCACTATCAACTAAACAACCATCTGCACCACAAACTAAACAGCAAAAATGTTTAAGTCTACTTTCAACTAAACTTGCTGAGCATTAGTTGAGAGTAATTAGTCATTGTTGAACAGGCCCTACACCAGTGTTTCCCAACCTTTTTTGGATCATGTCCCACTTTCAACATTTTTTTGCCCCCCATACATAATTTTTAATAAAAAAATATTTGTTATTAAAGAAACTGATATAGGATGGTTTTTGAACGAAAACACTTTAATATTATCATAAAACACAGTAAGTAAAATTAAAAAACATATAATGAAATACTAAAATTCAAATTCAAAAGATTTATAATGAACATTTATTATGGCAATTTAGTGTGATCCTTTTAAGAATTTGCTTTTTTGCTATATTTTGTAACCATATCTGGCATTGTGTTTAAATAACTCAAAGAGAAAGCGGTAAAGTCGTATCAAGTCAATTTCTAAATTGCCCCCCTAAAAAAACCAAATTGCCCCCTTGTGGGGGTGGGCCCCACGTTGGGAAACACTGCCCTACACTGTAGGATTACTGTCAACTAACAAATCAACTGATGTATTTACTTAGTTTAAATATTAACATTTCCCATCCATGTTTTAAAAATAAGACTTGTAAAGACCACAAATATTACATACTAATTACTTCATTTCCAATCTCCAAGATAAAGATTGCGTATTATTTTTTGTAACTAATTATTCTAAACACAATAATTCACCTTTGATTTGGTGTATTATGCTTTAAAAAATCAAAAAAATTTCACAGAAAAAGATTCTTTAAAATACTTTTATCTAAGACACAACAAGGATTATAATACAGCTGTTTCACAATACATTATCATAAGAAGTTCTTCCTCTTTCTTTCAAAAAACGTTATCCTGCACAACCAGTGAGGCTTATATCCCTAAATGAACATTACTTGCTCTCGAAATTGAATCATTAATCAGGGGAGTATTTTTGGCATAGAGAAAATCTCATCAACAGAAAAGCAAAACATTTATAATTCCTCAAAACTTAAGTTAAAAACCATATATCAATCAATATTCCATAGCAAACAAATATACTATATTTTAACCAGACAAAATAAAATGAGGTATAGAATATTTCACAGTTTAATCCAGATTTGGTTGGAAACTACCACAGAACAAGTGAGGCTTAGATCATAATACTATATACACTGTAGATTCTTCTCATATTAGAAGCACTGAGGTCCTAAAAAACAAGCATTACATGCAAAATGTTTACTTAAACAGATTATCCAAAATTCAATAAATGAAATACAAACTACCAACATATCCACTTTATGGACAAAAAATTAAAATCTTTCCACATTCATCATAGTATATCTAAATTATAAAAATTAGAAAATTTTAACTATCACAATTCATTGAATTGCTTGATGAGTTTTTAGATAAACGAAGCGAGTATATGTCTCCCACAAATTTTACAAACATAAGGAAGTTCACCAGTATGAACCCTCAGATGGGTTTTAAGGCTCTACCCCTGACTGAAGGTCTTCCCACATAAGTCACATTTATGTGGCTGCTACCCCGTATGTACAACCTCGTGCTTCCTAAGACTGCTAGAGAATTTTCACAGATATTATCACAAACAACGAATCTGAAATACAAGGTGAAATGTAACCACTAATACAATCTTATCATTGATTTTAGGCATAAGAGAGTGACAAAAACAAATATCGGTACAGAAATTGGAGAATAAATTGAATTACTATGGAAATTTATAAGCAATTCACTAAAATTCTGAAAAAAAATTAAAATTACAACATGAAAAGTGCAAAAGTAGATAGTTAGGCAAATTGCACTCAAGGATTTTATGAAACGGCAAATGACAAGTATTTGAAACTTAATAATGAAAATTTAATAATTAATACCACAAACTTTGTTTTTAATTAATACTGGAAATTATGTTACTTTTTTGGAATGTTAACTAACTTAACCCATAATCACCACATGATATCGAAATTGGTTTTATACTCTCACATGCGAACAAAATAATTTTATCTGAAATAAATCATTATTGAATTATTTGGCAACATTTTGTAAAAAAATTAATATTTCCTTAAGGAAGAATATTGAAACATTACCCCTATTGATATATTACTGTAAAATTGTATAAAAATATAAATACGTTATTAATTAGGTTATTCGGTTATTTTGTCTCCAGTCAGCTGTGAGACATAAATTGTTCTAATGACAGTTTTAAACATAAAATTTAATCTAGCACCTTTCATTAAATTATGTTATCAAATTAGATCCACTGAAGGAATTCATTATGAATGCCTCCATCATTTATGAGAATATATGGTTACTGTAACAATTCTGAAATCTATTACTTCAATACATGAAACAAATACCAAATCACGATTTGAATTAACAATAAACAATCTATATCAACATTACAGAGCAGATTAACTGAGTATAAATTCAAAAACAATATAACATTTTCATATTTCAAGCTAAGTGTTTTGAAAACCTAAACGGTTTTGTTTTCTCTCAGCGGTTGTGGTTAGGTTGAAATGGGGTGTGAACCAACGGGGTAAAAAAAATCAGATATTTCATTCTGTGGAGTCCATCTTGGAAAAAAACTTATTTGCTTACTAAGTGTTGTGTTAGCAGTAACACTCTGGCCTCGTATTCAAGAGGACCTGGGTTGTAATCCCTGGCCATGAGG
>JARYHS010005625.1:0-14352 GCA_031002005.1 Vandiemenella viatica
TTTGAGAAGGTAACGAGGGGGTGAACGAGGGAAGCAAAGGAATCGGGTCACAAAACCTTGGTAAGATTTTTGCTTTAATATAGTGTTATAGCACTAAATCCACACAATAGGTATCAGATATGTACAGGAGTTGGAGGTTATGCGAAAGAGGGCAGCTAGATTTGTGTAAATTACCGCAGAACACAGCCAGTATCTGTTATCATAAAGGAGCTGTATTGGGAGTGTGTAAACAAGAGGTGAGTGAAGAGAGAGCTGCAGTTCCTAAGGCAAATACTGTCGATGAGTAGAATTACGAGTAGTGCATGAAAGGGAAGAAGTGAACTTGACCATGTACTGGCACTTGGTTTTAGGCATAAGGGAATGGGAAAATTTTTTTTGTGCGTAAAGTAAGTCGACAGTACTCCTATAGACGACATGAAATCGTATCAAATTCGAATTTAAGGAAACACGATGATCCAGAAAACTGTGCATAAAAGCATCAACATTGCCATGCTTACTTGTCAATCAGAACGCGTCCATATATTCGGTGATGGTCTGATCTATCGATGGTGAAAAGTGTTGTAACGCGCGTGCTTACCGTATCCTGAATCGCGTATCTTGTTAGCAAAATCGTAATGTCGTGAAGCACGTTAGCTATCAGTCAGTGTAAGTGTAAGTAAAAACTGTGCTTTTATCATGAAGTGAACGAACCATTTTTATATGCAACGGTGCTGCGCTAGAAACCTAAAATTGACACATGGTGTCAGTCTTCATACTATGGCAAATTTAGGAGCCCGTAGTTACGCATATTATATCGTAGAGAGATATTGCAAAGGAAAATCTGAGGGGCACTTTATTTTTATTTATATTTATGAAGCGATTTATTACACTTGATTCTCTGAATCTTCAGTATCTCCCAAGGGCTCACGACCTATGGGGAATGGGAACCGGATCGGCATCCATGAGGAATTGCTTTCACTAGGGTTGGGCGGCCAGGACCCTTTTCTCAACTTTTCTATCAATAATCCTTCTTCAACTTCCATTATTTTCTGACCCTGTTGCTATTTTATGGTTGCGGAAAGGATGCCAACTATTGGTACAAAATGGCTCGACTTTCTAGGGTCATCTATTTCAAAGAGTCTACTATAGAAGCAAATTCAGAATTTATGTCTTATACGTCTTCACTAACAACTTACCTGTGACTGTTATACATAATGGAATGAAAATATTCAGGATGCAGGATATGACTTCAGA
Source organism: Vandiemenella viatica (assembly GCA_031002005.1). Lineage (NCBI taxonomy): Eukaryota > Metazoa > Arthropoda > Insecta > Orthoptera > Morabidae > Vandiemenella > Vandiemenella viatica. Next base: position 1,234 of record JARYHS010005625.1, read on the forward strand.
ATGCGTAGTTATTAAACAGTATGGCCAGAATCGTCGAAATTGGTAAATAAATACTTAAAAGTGTCGAAAATAGGGCGCTTACCTTAATCGAGTCAAGGAGGGAAGAAATAACCAACGGTAATGTTTATCAAAAACACTCAAATAATTTAAAATTAAAATTCGTAAAGGGTAAAAGTAGGTGGGTGATGATATTACTCTCAAAGGCTTTAAAAGCAAAATCATGAAATGAATAGGGTGTAGGGTTATTGCAAGCGGGATATGTGCTTTTTAGCAATGAAAATAAAAACTTGGATTGTAAACAACGTGTAAAATGCCATGATGTGAGAAGATATTTTACGGCTTCCACAAGCAGTTCTCCCCATACTGAATACTCATACAAAGTCTTGATTTTTCTGTCTGGGTACCGGTGCTAGATAAGTTGACTCCATTCCACATTGACGTTAAAGGTATGGTTGTAATTAATAAAAAATACTAAAGAAAGATGTTGTAATCAAATAAAGTAAGATGATTACTAAAACATACTTACTTGACGAAGATGGCTTATAATTGAGAAAAAGAAAATCTGAAACCAGACAAAGAGAAATGCTAAATATAGCATAGAGAGTGACCTGAAGAAAGTGTTGAAGGAGGCACAGCACACTAGGGTGAAGCTCTTGCAAGTCCTAGGTCGCCATGAACACCCGCAATTGAACCACACTGTGAGGCGGGTAAATGTGGAGACGGAGGTGTTGCTTGGGAACAGCATTAGTTCTTTCATGGGCGTTGTGTACGTGGAGACCATTGGTAGGTGGGGTTTCACTAGGCATCGCCTACAACTAAATAGGAGGGGCAAGGGAATACTTTCTGAGTTGTTGGCTAGGGCTGTGAGGAAGCCCACTTCAAATGGTTACGGGGTCGGGACTGTGCCTTTTTAGAATAAGGACTGCTGGTGAGGGAGTAAAAATAGGTAATCATAGGGATACTGAGTGTAGATCCATAGTTAGAAAAATCCCTAATGCTAAAGAAATAGAAGAAGCTTTTGAAACAATAACAGAGGGAGGGGGGGGGGCAGATCAGGGAAGGCAAACGTTAGTGCTGAAAATATCACAAAGCCAGTGATAAGAGTGTTACTGGTAGACTGTACAAAGTATAATGAACAAAGTAATTGAGTTTGCAAACCTAACAGAGATACATAAACCTCAAGTAGTTATAGGGGTAGGGGTTAAAGGGGTAGAGTCCTGGTTAAAAGAAGGAGTACTAGACAATGAGGTTTTTCCCAGAGTGTACCCCAGAGACAGAGAGCAACCTGGGGAGGAGTATTCATACTGGTTAGCAAAGACTGTTTCAGGGTTAATTTTATTAAATTGAAAAATGGCACAAGTTCAGTGGAGACAAAGTGGGAAGAGTTCAAGGAAATAATAAAAAAAAGGGTGAAGAAATGCTTATTCCAAAACAGAGAATAAAGTGAAGTACAGAACCTTCATACTATAGCAGGGAGGTGAGAAGGTTAAAGAGATTGGTGAGACAAGAACATAACAGAGTTAAGAAACAGCAAGGCAGTAGGGAAGTCATGAAACAACTAACCAAAGAATTAATAATGTCAAAGAAATGCCAAGGGTGAGTTTATGAAGAATGTTATTGGTGCAGTGGGACCTCTGACTGAGACACCTAGAAATTTCTATAGCTATATCAGGAAACTGAGGGAAGAGAGGGTATTCCCCAAGGATGGAGAAGAAGTAACTGAGGATTTGAAAAAGGCAGATTTATTGAGTAACTGGTTCAGTGAGACCATTAAGGAAAATAATTCAGGGGTTATATCTGGAAACGAGCCTATCCGCACAGTTGGAGGTGAGCAGATTAGAAAATTTAAAATGAAATATATAAATAACATGAAGGAACTGAGGGATACAAAAAAGCATTAAGGGGCCGGTGTTGATAATATTTCTACAGATGTCTTAAAGATAGTAGGATGGGACATTGTACCTTACATTGAAACATTATTTAAATTGAGTCTGGATACTCATTGTTTACCAGAGGACTGGAAAAGTGCGATAGTAGTAACGGTCGGTAAAGGAGGGGTGACAAACAGGGTCAAAAACTATAGGCCAATCAGCTTGACATCAGTGGTAGATAAATTAATGGAGAGATTAATATGCAACCATATTAGAATTGTCTGTGAGAGATATAAGGTTTTCAAGTCGGTAGCATGGCTTTAGACAAGGATATACATGTGAATCTCAGGTAGTAGGCTATATGCAAGATATTTCTCATTAAATGGACAGGGGAGGTCAATTCAATAGTGTAGCAATAGATCTTTCAAAGGCCTTTGACAGAGTGAGTGATAAAATGAAGGTGATTTGCTGGGTAGATGAATTCCTAAAAGGTAGAAAGCAAAATGTTAGGGTAGGAAATGCAGTATCAAAAGAAAGGAGTGAAAATAGGAGTCCCACAGGGTAGTGTATTGGGACCATTATTATTCATTATTCTAATGAATGATTTTGTTACTGGTTTACTGTTAGAAGTTAGATTGTTTGTAGATGACATAATGTTATATAAAAGGATCAAAACAATAGTATACTGTAAACAGCTGCAGGGTGATCTAGATAGGATAACTAGCTGGGTGAGTCAACATGTGATGAAGATAAATGCAAAGAAGAGCCAGCTTATTAGGTACACAGATAAAATGCTAAAGTTTGATTAAGATAATAAATTGGGGAAGAGGCTACTTATTGAAGACTCAAAATGGAAATACCTTGGCATAAAATTTGATAGCAGACTTAACTGGGCAGGGTATGTTGGACAGGTAAAAGGGAAAGGGTTAAAAATTCTTCAGCCGTTGGAAAGAGTGATGAGGGGATGCGCTAGAGAAGTAACAGAATTGGGGTACAAAACTCTGGTCAGACCAGTGCTGGAATATGGTGGTGTAGTATGGAACCCACATTTTGGGTTTCAAATACAGGAGTTGGAGGGAGTGCAGAGAAGTGCTGCCAGATTTGTCTTTGGACATTACCACAGAACACAATCGGTAACTAATATGAAAAGGAGCTCGAGTGAGATTCAGTGGAGGATAGAAAGGGTGAAGAGAGTCTTTTTTTTTTTTTTGTCTCATGTTTGTTCTTGCAAGCCCTGCTACCTTTGGCAGCTTTGCTTCTGTGTGTTAGGTGCTGTTCCTTTGTTCTCTTTCTTGTGCTCTTTGGAGGGAAAACCCCATAATAAGGGGAAAACCTCCTAGGTGTGTATACAAGATAATGTTGTTAGATATTAAACTTTATTTTATACAGGTTGGGTAATGGGGTTAAATAGTAATCTTTATTTTATTCTTATACTATACTTAAGGGGACTTTATATCGGTGCCATCTTTTTGGCATATAATTACCAATGTTTCATAAGCTTTCTACATTATCTCTATTTTTGTCAATATTCATGTGGAACCTCTCAGCTTGCTGGAATATCGCTGTGTGTATTTTAGGTACATTCGTCCATTCATGAAGGTCGTCTGTTTGGTAAATCTGTTGGCTTGTAAAATCATGCGTAAACTTCTATTTTGGATCCTTTGCATTTTTTGAATGTGGGTGTGGCTTGCTGTAGCCCATACCTCACAGCCATATAGTAACGTAGGTCGAATTATGGTTTTATAGAGTCGTAATTTGCTGTCAGTAGATAAATCTCTACTATACAAAAACGGATACAGGTTCATAAGTATTCCTAGTGTTTTGTGGCACTTGTCAGTAATATGGTGGTTGTATAGAAGTTTCGAATCCAGTGTCACTCCTAGGTATTTATGTTTCTCCTTCCAAGGAATCCCATGACCTGCTAGTTGTAATTGGACCTCTGGTTTCTTCCTTTTCTTCGTGAAAAACACAGCAGCACTCTTGTTAACATTTATACACACCTTGTTTTGGACACACCAGCCTTCCACCTCTCTTAGTTGTCTTTGCCTCCTGCGAATTATTGATGTAATTCGTCGACCTGAACTTATTACCGCTGTATCATCAGCAAATTGTGAAATAGTGATGCCTGGTATCGATGGAAATTTATTTACGTAAACTTTGAATGCTGGTGGAGATATTACTGACCCTTGAGGCACTCCCGCTGTCATTTTCCGTTTAGTCGATCTTTGGCCTTTAACGGATACGTAAAAAGATCGATTTTTTAGTTAGTCTGCAATGATTTTTATGTAGCACAAGCTTATCTGCGTTTCCTCTTTTAGTTTTCTTAACAGCATATTATGCCACACCTTATCATAAGCTTTCTGAATGTCTAAAAATACGACCGCTGTTGAATTGGAAGTATTGAAACCTTTGCTAATGAGCTCCGTCATCCTGTATAACTGTAATGTTGCTGAAAGTTTGTTCCTAAATCCAAATTGCTCGGGGCGTATTGTCTGATTGTCTTCTAATTGCCTTGTGATTCTTGTTTTGAGTACCCTTTCATATACTTTGGACAGACTGCTGAGAAGGCTAATTGGTCTATAGCATAGGTTCCCAACCTTTTTTGACCTACCGCCCCCTTTTCGAAAAAAAAATTACTCACCGCCCGCCTGTTTGAAAAAAAAAAAAAATAACAGCACCGACGTCTTCTGTTGTAATCAACGTTGTGTAATCCATACCGCTTCAATTTATTACGCTTGTTGCCCACTTCTTCAAACAGTGATTTGATGGCACCCCTCTTACGTGAATTTGGCTATATTAAATATTGAAATTACTTTATTAAAGAATATTAACAATATTATTGCCTTGTACAAAATTTGATTATAAACATATATTGAAAATTATTGTAAAATTATCAGTGAGAGGTCTGAGCTTGATGTAATGATACTAACTTTTCTACATTTGGTGCTATATTTGTCAGCAGGAGTCTTAAATCGCCGCGTTCCACTACTGGAAATCTGTTTCTTTTCTTTGTTAGTAAATTGCTTCCCACACTAAATCCCCTTTCGGCTAAATATGACCACAGGAATACAATAAAAAAATTTTTTGTTGCAGCCCACAAAACCGGATATCAATCTGGAATTTACCTCTGTAGCCAAAATTCTTGATATCTATTTTTTAATTTCAATTTTAACTCTTCATTTTTTGACAGTTCTGTCAACTCTGCCTGTAGCGATAAATCTGCTGTTTATAGGTTTGAGAAAGGTTATAATACCCAATCTGGAATGGTTAATAATATCCTGAAATCTGTTTTTATAATCTTCTTTAAGTGCTTCCAATTCCCTCCATAGAAAATAAAAAATTTAAAAACTAAAACTTATTTTTTTTTAAAAAAAGTCAGATAACATAAGGGCGTTTTCATACACACCGGCAAAACCGGAGCCGGCGCCGGCCTTATCCCATCAAGTTCTATACGTTTTTTGCTTTGGCGGAAGAAATAGGCATCCACCATTCAAAAAACGTTACTTTAATAGATTATTATATCGCAGAACGAAATATAGTAAATATTTCATTAACATACAGTACTGGATACATCCTGTGTTGACTCAAATACAAAACGAGGCATAGAAAAATAATGAAATAAATTAGATACACAAATATTCTGCTATATTTTTGTTTCACTGAAAAATTTTGACCAGTTACGAAATCAACGGAATTTTTTTAAATATTATACAATAGCTACGACTGCGATTGAAATCTATAAATTTCTTCTATTGATTTTTAAGGATCTCGTTAAAGGAGCAAACTTTACTGACTTACATGAGACCTACAGATTGGGAATCAGCACAAGTAAAGTAAAACGTAGGCGTGGAAAGAGATTTATACATTTCTTAAAGAATATTTCGAAATGAAAGGAAAAGAAACCAACTAAAAAATGATAAATTACATATTTATGATTAGTATTAACAAACATTATAATTAACTTATACTTTACTTAAATTTGTTAGTCTGGTTGTGCTATTATTTGTGGTATCAACACAAAGATACTTTGTCAGTATCGAAGGCGCGTTGCCGTGGCAAATTAACAAAATAAATTGTGTAAACTGTTCTGTATTATAACTAATACTAAATGTGTAGCTGATCAACTTTCAGTTGTTCTTTTTTTCTTTCACTTCAAAATCTTCTTTCATAAATGTGTAAATCTCTTTGCACGCATTCTGTTCTAACTTTGAAATAGTCGGCTGTTTTATCCCACAAATAAGGTTTAATATCAACTAATTTAATTAATCTCATAGTATCGTGCGAGTAATTACTTATTACAAAACTACAGAAAATTGTCCGGGACTGAGATTAGATCCTCTCCGCCACCTGCACCAGTGTGGACAATTGTGCATAAGAAACAATTAAATCAAAGGGCCGGCGATCTGCCGGACCAGACTACGTGTGAAAACTCTCATTTGATTACATTGTATCCGGCGCTGGTTTTGCCTAACAGTATCCCGTTTCAATATATGCCGGCCATACACGAAGTACTTGGCAAGTGAGGGATTTCAATAATCTGCCCACGATGCAATATAAGAGCTGTAGGCTCTCAAATATGACATTGTCTGTACCGGAAACAGACGCCACATATCGATTTTAGGTGCCTTAGCGCCTCCCATAGTATATGTTGTAAACGGTATGATGGTTGGTTCAGTTTGCAATTAAAGCCCATTTATTATTGATGAACGTAAATTCGACACCCTTCTCGATTTAAGGAACACCTACCTTTGACAGAGAGGCCAACCATAATAGAAATATTATTCCCGTTTAAACTACGAATGCATACACTTATTTATTTCATTGTGATAACATTTCCATATTCACGTTCAGTACAAAGTAAAGCAAACTTACATTAACTGAGAGTTAAAGCACTTCCAGAAGCTGCTATTTCGCTAACAAGATACGCGCACTACATACAGAAACTGTTCACCATCGACAGAAGAGACTATCACCGAACCCGTGGACCCGTTCAGTTAACCTGACAGTAGTTGCTGGTTTTCTGGATCACAGTAGTTTCTTAAATTTGAATTTCATACGACTTCATGTCAACCATAGGTACTCTTACCCTTTGTAAAAATCTCGAAATATCAAAAATCATATGATTCTTAACCCTCCTTACAATGTGTGATAAATGATGTTGATAATATAATAGGAATAGTAGAAGTGATCAGTACAGAATCGAATAGAGTTACTTAGCACATGATACAAAAATTAAATAAAAGACTAAAATTTCACAGCACATTTCTCACGTAATATCGATAAGTAAATAGAATAATAAGCAAATAATAATAATGAATATGTATTAACCTCTGTGGCAGATAGATATTCCAAAATAAATAATCTTCAGTAAGTAGGTCCACGTAAGCTAATTATAAGCACAGGTTTCAAATTTGAAGAGATATTTCAGAGAACAATTGAACAATTCAGCAAATGGAAGGAAGGCACAAGTACAGTAGAGTCAAGATGGAAAGAGTTCAAGGAGATAATAACAATGGGGGAAGAGAAATTTATTCCAAGGCAGAAAATAAAGAGAAGTAGAGAACCTATGTAGTATAATAGGGAAGTGGGGAGATTAAAGAGGTTGGTAAGAAGAGAACATAACTAGAGTTAAGAGACAGCACGGATAGTAGGGAATATTTAAAACAACTAAACAAGGACTTAATAACAGCAAAGAAAGTGGCTAAAGATGGGTTTATGAAGAGTATTGTCACTGCAGGAGGACCATTGACTGATGCATCTAGAAATTTCTATGGCTATATCAGGAAACTGAGGGGAAGGGAGGGTGTAGAGACACTTATAGATAAGGATGGAGAAGAAGTTACTGAGGATTTGAAAAAGCCAGAGATTTTAATGTAACTGGTTTAGTGAGAGCATTGGGGACAATCAATCAGAAACGGGAGGGTCTAATTCGGAGAACGAGTTTAACAATATAATTATAAATGAAGATGCTGAAAAATTTTAAATTCATCCTGAGGAAATCATGAAGAAAATAACATCAAGGAGCTGGTGTAGATGATATTACTACAGATGTCTTAAAGATAGCCGGATGTGACATTGTACCTTATCTTGAAATATTATTTAAATTGAGTATGGACACTTTCTGCTTACCACAGGACTGGAAAAGTGCAATAGTAGTACCGGTACATAAAGGAGGGGTGAGAAATAGAGTTGAGAATTACAGGCCAATCAGTTTGACATCAGTGGTTGGTAAATTAATGGAAAATTGATATGAAACCACATCAGAAATATATGTGAGGAACGTAAGTGGTTTTCAAGCAGGCAACATGGTTTCAGGCAAGGATACTTCATGCGAATATCAGTTGGTGGGATATATGCAAGATATTTCAGATGAAATGGACAAGGGGAGCCAAACTGATAGTGTAGCACTAGATCTGTCAAAGGCGTTTGACAGAGTGGGCCATAAAATGGTAGTAAATAAGGTAAAAACTATTGGAGTGGATGAGAAAGTGATTTGCTGGGTAGAAGAATTTTTAAAAAGTAGACAAGAGAAAGTTAGGGTGGCAATGTAGTATCAAAAGAAGTGGAAGTAAAAATGGAAGTGCCACAGGGTAGTGTATTGGGACCATTGCTATTCATTATTCTAATGAATAATTGTGTTGATTGTTTACTATCTGAAATTAGATTGTTTGCAGATGACATAATGCTATATAAAAGAATCAAAACGATAGAGGATTGTAAACAGTTGCAGGGTGATCTGGACAAGATATCTAGTTGGGTTGGTAAACATGGGATGAAGATAAATGCAAAGAAGAGTCAGCTTATTAGATACACAAATAAAAAACAAAAGGTTAATTATGAATGTAAGGTGGGGAAAGAATTGCTTGCTGAAGACTTGAAATGTAAATATCTTGGCATTACTTTTGATAACAAGTTTAACTGGGCAGGACACATAGGACAGGTGGTAGGAAAAGGTTTCAAAGTTCTGCACTTGTTGGAGAGAGTGATGAGGGGATGTACGAGAGAAGTCAAGGAATTGGGTTACAAAACTTTGGTCAGACCACTGCTCGAATATGGTAGTGTAGTATGGGACCCTCATTTTACGTATCACATACAGGAGATGGAGAGGGTGCAAAAAAGGGCTTCTAGATTTGTTTCTGGAAATTATCGCAGAATGCAATCAGTGACGGATATGATAGACGAGCTGAAATGGGATTCATTGCAAGACAGGAGGAGGATGAGGAGGGTCATGGGAGTGTACAGGGCGTATACTGGCGATGAGGCATGGAAAGACATTGGAGTAGGTATCAAAAGTAGTGCATGGAAGAGAAAAGATGACCATGACCACAAGCTGGCACTAGATTTCAGTCACAAGGGTGTAGGAAGATTCTCTTTTTTAGATAAGGATGTCAGGGATTGGAATGAGTTACCAAGAGAAATGATGAATAATTTACCGAAAACGTTGAAAGAATTTAAAGATAAAATTTGTAGAGGGCAAATGTAGGTGGGTGCAGAATAGGGGGAAGATGGGGGTGTAGGGAAATTGCCAACGGAGCCTGTGCTCCATTGCAATTAAATTAAATTAGATACCGCACAGGTTCACAGTCACTCTGTCTGAAGGCACTACAGAACAATCGAACACTGACCAGTGTAAACGATCATCGTTGATCGAGCCGGATATAAACATACTAACAATAGTGATTCCTGTGGTGCACAGCGCTTGCTTGACTCATTCAGGAACTATTGAAGCAGGTGTTAGGAGCAAAGATATTGGAAGTACTGTGTACTAATGCCAACTTTTGGTGCACAACGCTTGCTGCAACTCATTCATGAACCATTGAAGCAGGTGTTCACAACAAACATATAATGTACTAATACCAACTTTTAATCCCCACTGATCTTGCTTAAAGCACGTTTGGAATTACTTGCTGAAACATAACGCCCTTGCCCTAGGGGGGCGCTGGCTGGGCGTCAACGCCCCCCAAATTTGCCTTTGTTCACAAACGCCCCCTTCGAGCTCTCTAACGCCCACAGGGGGGCGGTACGGCCCACGTTGGGAACCACTGGTCAATAGTTTGTTGGATCTGAGCTTCCTTTTCCTGGTTTGGGTATGGCTATGATCTTTGCCGTTTTCCAAGCTGTTGGAAAATAACGGTGTAACATGCAACTATTAATTATCCTTGTTATTAGGACAATTCCTTTCCTAGGCAGATTTTTGAGATGCATGTTGGAGATTTGGTCGTCCCCAGGTGATTTGTTAGCGCTAAGTCGTCTTATGATTGTTTTTACTTCCGCTGGACAGGTTAATTCGGGGTCTACCGGATCCACTGATCTTCTAATATCTTCAGCAATTTGTTTGGTTTCTTCTTCTTCCCGTTGTTGGGCCATAGTTAGTTGCACTTCTGGTGTTGCATGTTGTGCTTCGAAATGGTCTGCTAAAATTTCTGCCTGGCTCATTGTGCCAAAGACCGCTCCATTCGGACCCATGAGAGCTTGGTTGCCTGGTTTTGGTTCTTTAAGTGCTCGCACTAGGCTCTATGCGTCACGGCGTTGGAGGGTCAGACGGGACATTTTGTTCTCCCATTGTTCGGTTCTTCTTTCCTGTAATTGTTTCCTAATCTCCCTGGCGTACCTGTTCATTTCCCTTTTGTCCGCTGGATCCCTAATTCTCTGCCAGCGCTTCCGGTGTTGGTTCTTAAAGTACTTCAGTTCTTCTATAAGTGCTGACCCTTATTCTTTCATTTTTGTCTCCATTACCGTTACGACTGAGGCCTGTTTATCTGCTTTTTTAATACTTTTTGTTAGAGTATCTATTGCTTTATCTATCTGCAGCTTATTATTTAATTCCATGGTGGGACAGATATTTTGTTGAAGTAAATTAGTGAATCTATCCCAGTCCGTCTGTTTAAGAATTTTCGGATTTTCCTGACTGCTTGCCCAGTTCCTAATTTGTAGCAAAACTGGATTGTGATCAGATGATAGGTCATTTATGGTTTCCAGATGTATAGTTCGTCTTATATTCTTTGCTACAACTATATCCAGTACATCTGGTTCTTGTCTTGCGGAGGTAGGAATTTGAGTCGGTTCTTCTGGGCCCATAACTGTTAGATTTAGTGTTTCAGATATTTCTATTAATCTTTGACCCTTTCCGTTTGTGACTCTACTATTCCAAGCCGGGTGTTTAGCATTTAGATCGCCACCCTGTATGATCCTCTCAGATATTGAAATGGCACTATTTAAGTCATTCTCTGTTAGTTGTTTCCCAGGGCTGACGTATGCGAGTTTTGTGAATGGATAAAGGATTTTCTAACTGGTCGGTCGCAGTATGTTGTCGTTGAAGGAGAAAGTTCTTCTAATCTAGATGTTACATCGGGTGTACCTCAAGGAAGTGTAATAGGACCACTTCTTTTCTTAATTTTTATAAACGATCTCGGAGACAAAGTGAAAAGCCTTTTTAGATTGTTTGCTGATGATGCGGTTATTTATAGGGAAGTAAGAACTTTGGCTGATTGCTTAGAAATTCAGCGCGATCTGGCTGTTATTTTGGCTTGGTGCGCTGAGTGGCAACTTACTCTAAACTGTAAAAAGTGCAAGACAATGAGCATAACTAACAAAAAGAATCCGATTGTTCAGAAATACGAGTTAAACAATACAGTTATTGATATGGTCGATTCTGTTAAATATTTGGGAGTAACAGTACAAAGGAACATGAAATGGGACATACACATTAATTCTTTAGTAGGTAGAGCAAATTCTAGGCTGCGATTCATAGGTAGAATCTTGATAAATTGTAATGAACAAACAAAGGAGATAGCGTACAAATCTCTTGTGCGTCCACATTTGGATTATTGTTGTGCCATTTGGGACCCGTTTCGTAAGGGATTGATCGAAAGTATAGAGAAAGTACAGAGAAGAGCCGCTCGATTCGTGACCACTTGCTACAGTCCTTATGAAAGCGTCACAGAACTGATTAGTAGATTAGGTTGGGAGTCTCTGGTAGATAGACGACACACGTTTCGTTTAAACTTATTGGAAAACATGCGTACTCCAACTTTCACTCATGAGTGTAGTGAAATACTTCTTCCACCAACCTATTTGAGTCGGAAGGACAGGAAAGATAAAATTAGAGAAATAAGGTGCCGGATTGATTCTTATATGAATTCTTTTTTCCCTCGTACCATTAGGGATTGGAATGCACAGCAAAGAGATTAGCTTTGGTGCTGAGCACCCTCTGCCACCCACAATTTTGTGAATTGCAGAGTATATATGTCAATGTCGATGTCGATGCGGCGATAAATGTTACTTCTCCATCTATTGTATTGATGCTTACTGCACTGGCTTCCATGTTCTCAAGTACCGGAAAAGTTTTTGGTTGGTGCGTGAGGGTTTATTTTATCAGGATTGCCGTGCCCCCTCCCCTTTGTCTCTCTCTGTCCTTTCTGTAAATGTTCATGTTTGGTATTCGAAAATTATCTGTTGGTTTTAGATGAGTTTCCGTTATAAGCATCATGTCCACTTTCTTCCGCTTTAAAAAGTCAATGATTTCTTGTTTCTTACTTTTTAAACCATTTGCGTTGAAAATATATACATTGGTATCAAGTAGTTTCCCCTTCTTACTAGCAATTAATCCATCATTTCGCTTAATCCTTTGATTATTGCAACGATTTTGCCCCAGACACTTGTTGCTTCTTTTATTTCTTTTAGTGTAGTCATAAAGATCGAGATTGTCTTTTTAAAACTCATGTTTCCAAGGATGTCTTCCATTTCACTGAGATCCTCCATAAAGGTGTTTCCTTTTTGTCTTTGATTTCCTCTGCCTCTTCCTTTCTCTTCTCGGTACTTCTGCAAGTATTATTTTTGTTGGTTTGTTTTCACCTTATCTGCATAACTTCTTCCTGGTTCCACGTTCCATTTGTTTTTGTCTTCTGAATGCTTTGTGTCGCTGTCACGGATACCTTTTTGCTTCTCCTGAGTTCTTGTCTTTCTTGTATTCTTTGATTTGTCCTCATTTTGGACCTTCGCTTTGGTTGGTCTCAAAAGGGCCTGGTATGCCTGGCATCCCTTCCACGAGGCTGGGTAATCCCCGTCACAATTTACACATTTTGCCTTCTCCTGATGGCTCATTTTACAATTTTTTGTAGCGTGCCGTCCCGCGCATTTGACACATCGACTGGGCATTTGACAATAATTTGCTGTGTGCCCCATTCTCTGACATCGATGACATTGACTTGGTCCCAATCTGGATTTGTAACTCTCTACACTTACTCTA
>JARYHS010005626.1:0-27207 GCA_031002005.1 Vandiemenella viatica
GACAATTGTGGTGGTAATAGTAGTAGTAGTAATGGTATTAGTAGTAGTAGTAGTAATGATAGTAGTAATATTAGGGGCAATAATAGTAGTAGTAGATTTAGTAGTGGTGTGGTACCCATTCTGTTTAATAGCAGTAGATGTAATAGTTATTGGAAATCGAATCAAAATTTTCTTTCATTCATGTTTATATGTTAATTTTTTTTTTTTGCTGTCGTCAGTCTTTAGACTGTTTGATGCAATCCTCCATCCCTTCCTATCCTGTGCTAACCTCTTCATTTTTACATACCCCTTACAATCCACGTCCTCAATTATCTGCTTCATATATTCTAATCTCTGTCTACCTCTACAGTTCTTACCTTCGACTGTTCCCTCCACTAACAAATTAACCAATCCAGCATGTCTCAAAATATGACCTACCAGCCTGTCTCTTCTTCCTGTAAGCTTCTTCCATAAACTTCTTTTCTCACCCATCATTTCTAAAACTCGTTCATTTCTTACTTTGTCTGTCCACCTAATTTTCTGCATTCTTCTGTAGCACCACATTTCAAATGCTTCAAGTTTCTTTCTTTCCGGTATTCCTAAAGTCAATGTTTCGCTACCATAAAGTGCTGTGCTCCACACATAGAGTTTTAAGAAGTTCTTTCTAATTCCTAGATCAATATTTGAAACTAAAAGGTTTCTCTTTTTCATGAAGGCTCTTTTTGCTAGTGCTATTCTGCTTTTAACATCATTCCTGCTTCGGCCATCGGTTGTAATTTTGCTTCCCAAGTAACAGAACTCACTCACTTCTCCTATAGCATCCGATCCTATTTTTATATTTAATCTGCTACTATTGGTATCATTTCTGCTACATTTCATCACTTTTGTCTTGCTTTGATTTATATTCAGTCCAAAATCTTCCTTCAGTATTTGCTTCCTCCCATTCAATAACTTCTCAATATCCTCAGCCCTCTCTCCTAACAAGACAATGTCATCAGCAAATCGTAGCATACTGATTTTTTCTCCCTGAAAACTTATGCTGCATGGAATTTTTCTTTGACTTTCTTCATTGCTTCTTCTACACACAAGTTGAATATTAACGGGGATAGACTACAACCTTGTCTCACACCCTTTTTAACCGATGCATGTCTCTCGTGATTCTCTACTTTTATTACAGCCACTTGATTCTTATATAGTTTATAGAGTATTCTTCTATCTCGATACTTTAGACCTGACTTCTTTAAAATTTTGAACATCTTGTCCCACCTAACATTATCAAAAGCTTTTCTAAATCAACAAATGCCATAAAAGTATCTTTGTTTTTCTTGATCCGCCCTTCAAGTATTAATCTTAAAGACAGAATTGCTTCCCTTGTACCGCGATTTTTTCTAAACCCAAACTGATCTTCACCTACTATCTCTTCTACTACCCTTTCCATCCTTCTGTATATTATTCTGGTCAGCAATTTTGAAGCATGTGATGTTAGACTAATTGTGCGATAATTCTCACATTTGTCAGCTTGTGCTTTCTTTGGAAGTGTGAAGATGATATTTTTATTAAAATCAGTTGGAATTTCTCCTGTTTCATAACTTTTTGATATCAGCTTGAATAATCTTTCGATTCCTTCCTCTCCTAGAGATTTAAGAAGTTCTGCAGGGATCTAATCAATTACAACTGCCTTATTTGCTTTCAAGTCATTCAGAGCTTTATTAAATTCTGTCCTCAAAACAGGATCTCCTAAGTCATCCATGTCGACATCGCCTTCCTTTTTCAATACACTATTGCTCAAGTCGTCCCCAACATACAGTTTCTCAATGTATTCCTTCCATCTGTTAGCTCTATCTTCTGACCTTAAAGAGGTTTCCCATCGGCAGCTTTAATGTTCATACCTCTTTTCTTCATTTCCCCAAAATTCTGTTTGATCTTTCTATATGCAACATCTACTTTTCCTGCAACCATCTCCTTTTCTACTTCTTCACACTTTTCTTGTAGCCATTTTTCTTTTGCTATTTTGCATTTCCTATTTATTTGATTTCTAAATTGCCTGTACTGCTCTTTTCCTGCTTCATCCTGAGCATTTTTGTACCTTCTCCTCTGATCGATCAGCTCCAAAATGTCTTCTGTGATCCCAGGTTTTCGGGCAGCTTGTTCCCTAAAGCCTAAGGTTTCTTTGCCAGCTTTCATTATTTCGGTCTTTAATGCATTCCATTCGTCCTCAGTTGAGCTCCTTTCACAGTTAATTCTTAGACCTAAGTCTACCATTTCTGCAATTTTTTCTCTTGTGCTAGATTCTTTCAGTTTATTCACTTCCAGTCTGTTCTGCTTATGCTGCTTCATTATTCGCTTGAATTTCAGCCTGCACTTCATTACTATCAAATTATGGTCCGAGTCTATGTCTGCTCCTGGGTATGCTTTACAGTCTAGAACTTGATTCCTGAATCTCTGTTTGACCATGATATAATCTAGCTGATATCTGCCTGTATCCCCAGGACGTTTCCAGGTGTATATTCTTCTTGCATGGTTGTTAAACAGTGTGTTCGGCACTACTAGCTTATATCTTTCACAAAATTCTAGCAACCTGCTTCCTCGCTCATTTCTTTCTCCTAGACCAAAACTTCCTACAGTATTCCCCTCTTTTCCTTCTCCCACTATTGCATTCCAATCACCCATGATTATTAGATTTTCCTCCCCTTTCACATATTGGATTAATTCTTCAATTTCAGCGTATATTTTTTCTATTTCTTCGTCATCTTCCTGCGACGTTGGCATATACACTTGTACTAATGTGGTTGGGACGGGCTTAGTTTCTAACCTCATCAAAATAATCCTGTCACTAAATTGTTCATAATAACTAACCCGTTTTCCTACTTTCTTGTTCATTACAAATCCTACACCAGTGACTCCATTGACAGCTTGTGTGCTAATTATCCTGTGTTCCCCAGACCAGAAATCCTGTGCGTCCTTCCATTTAATCTCACTAATCCCAACAACATCTAACTTAAGTTGTTCCTCTCCCTTTTTAAGTATTCTAACCTACCTGCCCTATTCAGACTTCTAACATTCCACGCTCCGACTCGTAGAATGTTTCTATCCATTCTGATGACTCCTCTCCGGAGATCCGATTGGGGGACTATTTTACCTCCGGAATATTTTACCCAGGAAGAAGCCATCATGATATATGTAATTTGAGAGGATTACATGCCCTCGGGATACCCTTTGGGTCTTTAATGCAGTGGTTTCCCGTTGCCTTCTGCATCCCCATGCCGTTGATCATTTCTGATTCATCCGCCTTTAGGGGCCGTTTCCAACCCCAAGGGCAAGAGGGTGCCCTGAACCGCTCCCCGCTCTTCCGCCCTCTTTTCAGAGGCCGTTGGCAAGCAGTGGGTGACTCCTTATACCGGGAATCTTTCAGTCGCCAGAGCCTCGTCCGTGCAAACAGGGTGCACCACGTGAAGGAGAGGTTGACATTTGGTTCGAAAAGACTAGTATAGTCTCTCCCAAACCCTTACACCCCATATGTTAATATATTATAAATATATATATAAGATACAAATATATGTAAATGTAAAAGAGTGGAAATAAGGGCCCAGATTAGATACTAGGTGCTGGGCTATGTTGCATATGGAAAATAAATAAATTGTCTCCGTCCCGCAGTACAGGTGTCAAGAGACTGTTCTCCTGGAAAACGACAGATTCGCACCCTCCCATCGGCATGATGGAGGTGGTTTCGGGATTCATCAGACCATGGATCGCTCTGCCACTGCGCCAACGTCCACTGACGACGGTCACGTTGCCATTTCAGTAGTGGAGTAAACTTTGGCACATGTCGGTTGCGGAGGCCTATCGTTAGGAGTGTTCGATGAACTGTGAATTCAGACACACTTGTACTCTGCCCACACTAAAGTCACGTGCTAGAACGTCACAGTTCGCCGCCTGTCCTGTTTTACCAGTCTGCCCAGCCAACGAGGTCCGTCATCTGTAATGAGGGTTGGCCGCCCAAACCCTCGATGTTTGGATGTGGTTTCACTACTTTTTGAAGACACTCACATTAGCACTCCTCGAACACCCGACTAGTCGTACAGTTTCCAAAATGCTCGTGCCGAGCCTCTGGGCCATCACAATCTGCCCTCGGTCAAACTAAGATAGATCGTGCGCCTTCCCCATTCTAAACATGGATAACACGGTCACTTTTATTACATGCACCGTGCGTGTGTCTGACTAGAAGTCATTCCACGTCAGGTGACGCTGCTATCACCTGGACGGGTTTATATCGATAGAAGGTAGTTGTTCATAATGATCTGGCTGACCGGTGTATGTGTCATTGTCTCATATGAAATTGGAACCAGATAGAAACTTTAGTTTTAAATAAAGTGTCCGTTTAAGAAGATTGAATAGAGGGTTGGTGTATCAAATGAAATCTACACTCAAACTGAAACAACAGTGATGATAGACTTGTCATGAACATACTGTACTAATGAAACAGCACCTTTTCTAGCAACTTGCGTCTTCTTTTTGATAGATGCTACACAAAGATAGCATTGGAAGTCCTGTGATTAACCTGTTTTCAGACTCTGGCATTTTCTCCGTAGAAGGAACAGCCTTGGCTTTATTTGAAGGGGGAGAACTTATATGCTTCCAATGTGCTGTTTCTTCCTTTTTTCCAGGGGTAAAGTGATGGGTCCAGGTGTCATCCATATTCACAACTCAATCAATGAAATCTACTAGACTGGGTTGAAAGAGGTGTAGATTTCGTGCATGCACTTTTCTTCTAATTGCCTTATCTACTGTGAAAAGTTATGGCATGAAATAAAAGGAAACCTTTTATATGACTAAGTACTTCCATTCTTGTAGTGTTTGATATCACCTCCATCATCAAACTCGTTAAGTGATGGGTCCAGGTGTCATCCATATTCACAACTCAATCAATGAAATCTACTAGACTGGGTTGAAAGAGGTGTAGATTTCGTGCATGCACTTTTCTTCTAATTGCCTTATCTACTGTGAAAAGTTATGGCATGAAATAAAAGGAAACCTTTTATATGACTAAGTACTTCCATTCTTGTAGTGTTTGATATCACCTCCATCATCAAACTCGTTAACTTTACGAGTTTAATTTCTAGTTCATAAAAACTCACTGTTCCTGTGGCTTGCATCCACTGGCCACCCTGCTAGGGGATTATCTTCAGTGCTAGTTCTCCCCATTTAAATTCAGTTGCCCACTTTTTAAGTTGCTTTATGCACATGTCAACTTTTAAAATGGTTTTTTCTGTGAAGACCCTGGATCACAAAAATTGTAAGATCTACATTTTATTTACCATGTGCTGAACATCCAGAAAATTGAAACAGCACATTTAAGGCTCCTTTAGATGACCCAACCTGGTCTTCCTAAATAGTGGCCACGCCTACTCTGCCCTGAAATAGGGTCATCTAAAGTGAGCTCCTGGTCGCGTTTTTGTGACGATACCGGAGATCGGGTGTAAATGCTATCCGATTTAAGTGGCCTCACCACACTGCCCAGTAAACTGGCCGTCTAAAGGCTCCGCCAGTTATGCTAACACTGATTGGTTGTCCATTTACTTTTTCTGTTGTGTAGTACTTTGGTATTATTTTGAGACCAATGTATCCGATAATCAAGAAAAATAAGTATTGACAGAATTGCTGGAGGTGTGAAGGACCCAAACATTTTTATAAGACACTTCACATAGGGCTGTCAACTATTTTAGAAAAAAAGTATATTTGTCTTTTGAAGAGGAAAATAAAAAGTATATGAAAGGGAAAAAAAAGTATTTTTAAATTTAGTTATTTATTGCCTTAAATACATTTATTTTCAGGCTTTAATCTTTAATTTCATTTCAAAGTCTTACAACTGCATTTATTTCGTTTCATTATAAGCATTAACATCTTATTAGGAAATTAATTGAATCGTATAGTTTACTAAAAATGAATTATTTCTGTATAACTTACTTTATGGTTAGGATAACGTAAACCCACCAAAAATAAAGTACGATACTTTATATCTGTATATATCGTATCTGTTAGCAACTCTACGCCTCTGACCAGTGCGGCACATTTTAACATTATATTACAATTTATTCAACAGCATATTATGCTCACAAATTCTCAAAATTACTGAAAATTGATCTTGACTGACTTAACTGTACAGTGTCAAGTGACGCAGTAGTAAAACTCACGATTCGAAAAGAATTTATTTTGATGATCCCTTCTTATCTGGTTATATGTTTTCTCCTATTTTTGTAATTGTTTAGGTTTCTTCAGTTTTGATTCCTTTGGATTTACTGATTTATCACTATTGCAAACAGAATCTGAATTACTTGCCATTTTAAACACCGTAAAAGAAGAATAATGCAGTTAAAACTCCAACCGCAAACAATAAGAAATACAAGAAACCACAAATTAACCACTTGTCAGTCCAACGTTCCGTTCTGAAATAACGTCGAAAGGACACGAGTCGATTGGAGTACAACAATATGAATGGTCAGCTATTATTGCCTCGACTCCGAAGAGGTTAGCACACAGATCAACGGATGCGAGCGGACAAAAAATCCCTGGCCGATAGGCACTTTTTCTTGCAGGAGGTTGTGGAACTAGCATAAGAACATTCAGTTACATGTATTGTATAATTTATTCGAAATAAAGTATTTTCGCATACTTTATTGGTAGGAAAAAGTATAACGGCCAAAAACAAGGCAATGATACTTTATAATAAAGTATGGTTCACAACCCTAGCCTCACATGCCCTCGACCATAACAAAGATGCGAGAAATGAGGCATTTTAGGTGTCATCCGCTAGAAATTCTGGAAATCTTCAACATCCAATACATCTAAGAGTCTAATGTGACTGAACGTATGCCTTTGTTAATATGATTGGCACACGTCTTTTCTTTTTCCTAGGCTATTCACAGAATGTCAATCATTCAAGGTTACACCAAGAATGTGTGGTTTTGATAAATGCAGGGCCATACATATTTAATTGAAATATTAGAACATTAACCAAATTTGTAACTAATTTTAATACTAGTATTACTATTAAATGGAGCGTGCAAATTTCAGAGCAAGACGGATATAACTTACGCATGGTGGTAGGAAGCTAGTGGAGTAACAACCAGACCGGGCCGGGCGAAAGGCCATCTAAATGCAACACACTGTCTACGGGAGGAAAGTGAGATTGGGAACGGGTGGTCTAAAGGCCCCTTTAAGTGAAATCATCCTCTTATTTCATATTATTTGTTGACAAACATTACTTACAAGACAAATTTAATAAGCAAGACAATTTTTTCTCACAGTCTTTACTGTTTAGGTTTTGAAATTTCTTTAGATGTTACTTTTTTTGGCACTCTTCTCTAAATAAGAAATATCGACAAGAATATAATCTATTTCAAGTGGCAGGGCCGTATTTAGGGTGTGTAAGCCTGTAGGCTATAACTGTGGTGCAGGCAGTATATATATTTTATGAAAAGCAATATCGATTACTTATTATTAAGTTAATAAACCTTTTAATGCAAAATATTGAATAATGTAATGATAGTAAAAATATACGAGGATAACTTATTGAAGAATCGAAATATCGTACCGTGCTTTATGCATCCTTTCTGAGACTTAAGTGAATGATGTTAGCAAGTGATGCCCAGACGTTCAATTTGTTGTCTGATGATTGATAGATAAAGTGTTGCCTATTTTAGTATTGTTGTTGCAAATAAACATCCTCAGCAAAAGCCCGCAAAATTACAAACTGAAAAGTTTTAGTAACACTTTAAAACAGTAGGCCTACTTATTAACATAAAACAAACGATAAAAGATGATTAACATCACCAAAGCAAACAATAGAGAAACATTAAAAACATAGTATTGATTATTCACAAAGCACGTCGACAGGATGACAGCGACTAATATATTTTGTATTATTATTATTTTTTCATGTGGTGTGGGCACCTAGGCTACAGCCTATGGCTAAGTGCAGCCCTTTTAAGTGGTAGACTTCCAGCAGCTTTTTCAGCAGTTAATTTAATGAAGTGGAACACACAGCCAATAATTTATTTATAAGCCAATCGGCTATGTACATACAGAAATAATTCTTAACATCAACATATAAGATAATGCATAAAAGACGTTTAATGTTGGAGATTAGTCCAGCATGAAATCCTCCAAAGAACTTGATGTTGGTAGCATGTAAGTTAACCAGACTTACTATTCTGTGGTAAAGTCTAAAAGCAACATAGTTTTTGTTTGGTTTTACAGTATCCAGCAGTCTTCTTGTTTGGAGATCTATCCTCGAGCAGTTAAATTGGAATTGCTAGAGTTTTTCTGGTGAATCAATAAGACCATTGACAACTTTGTAAGAAAAAGCAGAGGTCTGTTGATTGCCTCCTACTTCGTAGGCTGTTAGTGTTATAATAGTGATACACATCACACACGTCTTTAAAGTTTTCACCATGAGGATAGTGTAACAGGAAGTTACAGAACTTACGCTGAACTTTTTTGACACAGCTAATTTGTTGATCTGTAAATGGTAACCAGACAATACTACCATATTCCAGTAATGGTTTGACAAAGGTAGAGAACAGTTGAAACAGTGTATTAACATTTTTGAATTCTTTCCCAGATCTACATATGAATCCAAGGACACGAAATATTCGCAGAGTTATGTAGTTAATATAATCAGGGAAAGTAAGCCTATCATCAATCATCACTCCCAAGTCTTTTATCGAGTTCACTATTCCCACATTTTGACTGCATAATGAATAGTTAACAGGTAGAAGGTTGTGACATCGTGAAAACACAATGATAGCACTTTTTTTTATGTTAGGGTGAAACTTATTTACCTGACACCATACCTCTAACTCGGAAATGTCTTGTTGTAGAATATCAATGTTATGATCACTATATATTGCTCTGAAGATCTACATATCATCAGCATATACTCAGACTTAAAATTTTCACCAATGTCATTTATGAATAAGCTAAGAAAGATAGGCCCTAGATGGGAACCTTGTGGTACATCAGAAGTAACAGTGTACTCATTCAACAAATGACCATTCCCTCGTATTCGTAAATGCCTGTCTGATAAATATGAGTGAAGCCAGTCCAAGGATTTGGATTGTATCCCATTATGACTTAACTTACTTACTAGAATTTCATGGTTAACCATGTCAAAGGCCTTGCTGAAATCTGTATACAGGGAGTGCACATCTTGACCTTTATTCAGGGCGTTAAGTATGACGTTAACGTAGAGATGGAGATTAGTTGATGCAGATATTCTGCCAAAGAATCCATGTTGTTTTGATGTAATGATATTTTTGAATGGAAAAGTAAGCTGTGGTAGTTTAGCAAGTTATGATTGAATGCATATTGGCCTAATTTGCTGATGTCAGATTTATCACCTGATTTATGTATGTGTCTAATGTATGATAGTTTCCATGCTGAGGGAAAATTTCCTGTTTCAAGAGACTTATTGAAGATGTGAGTGATAGGCTCACAAAGTCCAATAGCACAATTTCTCAGCAGAATGTTGGGTATCAGGTCAGGTCGAGCAACTTTATTAATGTTCAGTCGTGCGAGTTCACGAAAAACATAATCAAAATTGACTTCAAATTTAGAGAAGTCTGCTTCTGGATATTTATATTTGTCATACAAAGAAGGAGCAGGTGGGTGATCTGATGGATTTTTGTATATACTCTTGAAGTATGATGTGAACAGATTGCTGACCATAATACCATTACTCAAAGTAATGTCATGGTCGAAGGAATGTCAACATCACTGTGTCGCTTATTTTTAATATAACTCTAGAATTTGTTAGTGTCAGATTTCAAATCTTCTTAAATTTTGTCAAGATAAAAATTGTAACAGGATGCAGTTTGATTTTTACATTCAGTTCGTAATTTACTAAAGGCAGTATAATTACTGGTGGTTTTTCTCTTCTTGTAATTTCTATGAGAGATTTTCTTCTGTTTGATTTTACATATCAGTTCCTTAGAAAACCAACATGGATAATTAGTATTTTTCTTAAAGAGTAATGGGACAAACTTATTACCCCTGTAAACTATCTCGTTTTACTTTGTCTACGATATTGTCCAGTTTATATAGATCTATCCAATTGATACCCATAAAGTATTTAATCAGTGCAGCAAAGTCAGCACTTCTGATGGCATAAGTAGGTGCTTCATTTGGTTTCAGACTTACTTGAGATTTGAGTAGCGCAGCTAACGCAGGGTGATATCGGTCCTGATCAATAGTAGCAGATGTCTTGTCGATCAAGACATCCAGGTCACTAAAGCACAAGTCCAGTATGATGATTGTGAATGTTGTGACAATATTTGGTTCAGCTTTTTTCAAAACAGCTGAAACCCCATTCCTCTGTCTCATCACTAAAGGGGACTTGTTGCAAGAAAACGTGGGACGATCGGGAGGTGGAAAAAAGATATTCAAACGATAGCTAATTAGACTTTCAGATACATTATTGATGTAAAATTGGAGAAACAGATTGAATACAGTAAAATATAGCGTACCTTGGCGTAATCTTACAGTCTAATGAAAGAAGCTTCAACGCACATAAAACAGCACGGTTTCCAATTGGTATCCAGCGATGTTCCAATTGTGATTACATGAGGTTACCTATGTTACGTCCCGGTTAGTCCCCCTCCAATGTTGGTATGCACTGCACAGTTCTTACAATATTTCCTTGTATATCATCATAAAATGTAGCAACAATGAGATATTACTTTGGAATGGTATCACTGCTTCCATCTGTTGGAACATCCTGAGGACATTTAACAACCTTAGATATTGTATTTTTAACCTTAAATGCATATTGTTTTCGTGTGACCACAGTAATAATTTTTCGCAACTTCTGGTCAAAAGAATATTCTCTTGAATAAGGCACTTGCATCAGCTGCACTCAGTGGAACATACTACTCGGGAACACCGTGGAAGCATGTACCGCTCGAACGTGTGCACTTAAATAATAAATATAGTTAGTAGGTAGTTTTTGTTGTAAAAGTAATTTGAAACTGTAAATTGTAATACATTTAATTTCTTTGAGTGTTTTTATTTGTGCAAAAAGTTTTTAATTGTGCTTTGGTGCTGTGATCTGATCCGTGTTTATTTTCCGAGTCTGTTTACATTTTTGAACGCTAGGCTTAGGTTCAGATTTTTGTTATAGAGCACAAGTATCGTTTACATTAGTTTTTGGTATTCACATTATTAGCGATCTTTTCCATAGACAGTGTTAAGTGTATTTAAGTAAAGATTTGTAGTTTCTTTAGATATAGCTTACTTGTGAATTAATTTAGTAGTTTTCTGTTAGGTTAACAAATTTTTTATCTCGCATTCTATACTTTTTATTTCTTAGTTGCTTGTAATCATGAATGAAAAGAGTGGCAGTTGCCGTAGATTAGTGAAGGCGAAGGATGTGAGAAATGGTTTCAAAAATAGGAAGATATTAGAACAAGTGGGAAGGACTGGAGCCTTTGATGCTGAACTGATAGGTGCTGAAAGGAGATGGAAGGCTGTGGAGGGAGGTAAACAGAGAAGGTTGGGAACTGGTAACAGGGAAAGGGGCAACCAGAACAAGAAGGGCTTCTGATTCTTTTGTTGTTGGGGTGGAAAATAGGTTTGCCCTGTTGCCAGAGTTAGACAAGGATAAGCCTTCTGTTGGTGTAGGTCAAAAGCAGCAGACTTATAGGAAATGCTGTGTAGTTAAGTCTGGTAAGCAAGAATTGAGGGAAAAAAGTCTTTCTGCTAGGTAGTAGTCATGGATGAGGTGTGGGATCATTGGTGGAGGAAAAATTAGGATCAGATTTCCAGGTCATGAGTTTCTTCAAACCTAGTGCTAGTCTTGATCAGGTGGTAGAAGGCATAGGGTATTTATGTAAGGATTTCACAGATCAGGATCATGTAGTGATAGTGGGAGGAGCAGGAAATAGTTTGGGCAGGGATGATAGTTATAGTATCTGAGATGACCTGGAGAAAATAGCGAAACCAATGTGCCATACTTGGGTCAGTATGATTGATGTCAGTCCCGAGACGCTATTATTGGCCACATATGAACTCCGCTGAGAGGTGAGTGAATCTGGAACTGGAATGGCTTCTTATGTCTGACATCGATTCTGGCACGAACTTGGTGCCTGTAGATGCTATTGATAGGTGGGGTTATATTAGGCATGGTCTACACCTCAATAGTAAAGGGAAGGGGTTGCTTTCAGATCTGATAGCAAATCGTTTAACAGGGGCCACAAATTCTCATGAAAAGATTCCTGTTAATGGTGTTAGGGCAGCTCCTTTTTTAGATTATAGTCAAGTATTAGGCAGAGAGTTTTAACTGAAATTAGTTTAAAAAATGAGATACCAAAATTAAAATTGTGTAAGGGTTAATTTATTACATCATAAAATCAGAGGGTTATCAAACATATTGGATGAATTGCTAGTTCACATAAATGAATTGAATGCTATCAATAGAATTGATGTTTTATGCTTGGCTGAAAACCATACAACTACAGGAATAGGTATGTCAAATGTAACTTTAATTTAGCTTCTCATTACTGTATAACAAACCTGGAGAAAGGAGGAGTTGTTAGTATCTTAGAAATGATTATAGTTTTGATGAAATAAGTATTAGCAAGTACTGTCTTGATCATTCATTTTGAAGCCTGTGTTACACGGCTAAATTTCAATAATGAAGTTTTCGTAACAGTAACTGTTTATAAAGCACCCTCGGGAAACTTTTCTATTTTTCTGAACCAACTTGAACTTTTATTAACATTTTTAAGCAGAAAAGTAGTTAGCACACTCCTATGTGGTGATTTTAATGTAGACTTTTAAATAACTTACCCTGTAAAGTCATGTTGGAATCATTAGTCAGTTCATTTAATTTAAATCAGGTAGTTAATTTACCAACTAGAATAATGAATAATAGTCACTAGCTATAGATAATATCTTCCTACATACCTCAAAATTCGGTTACACAACCAAGCCATTTATTAATGGACTTTTGGATCACGATGCCCAGTTATTAACTATCAACACTTCAATAGGAACTAGCTCTGCCTCAATATTACAAACTAGGAACATGTTTACAGTGTACAAGGTATGAAAGAAAAATACAACATTTTTAGTAGCATTGTATTAAATTACTTTGAAAGTTGCTTCCCCTTGAAAAAGGACTGTGCTTCTCGAAAAGCACAAAAACCATGTATAACTGTGGGCATTAGAACATCATGCATTTGTAAAAGGAAGTTATATTTTCACTCTAGGAACAATCAGAATGCTATGTTAAAACACATTACAATCAGTAATGCAAAATACCGAAAAATGTTATTGAAGAATCTAAGAGTATGTACTACAAATATAAAATTCATGATTCTGAAAATAAAATTAAGACAATATGCGACATTGTAAAAAAGGAAATAGGAAAAATTAATCAAACCAGTAATGACATTTATATCAAAGAAAATTCAGTAGAATCTAATTTTTCAATCGCTAAAATATTTAATAAACATTTTTTATCTGTAGCTGATAAATTGACTGCCAATAGCTTAGTGACACACAGTATGGATTTTGTCAAAACAGGTTTTCAAGAAAAATTTGACACTATGTCTGTAAATTTAGCTACTCCAGAAGAAATAAGAAAAATTATAAGGTCTCTTAAGAGCAAATACTCAAGTGGTTATGATGAGATTTCCAGCACTTTAATTAAACTGTGTTCCACAGAATTAAGTAATACTAGAGATCGCCCAGTGGTCGAAATTCGACCATAATTCATTAAGTTAATTAGGTGTTTTTTTTTTTTTTTTTTTTTTTTTTTTTTTTTTTTTTTTTGTAACAGAGTAATAATTATTGCAAATAGTTTTTTGAATTTGTTCTATTGCGTTTGCTGCAAGCATAACTATATCATATACTGTACACATTGATGTTTTTGGCTGCGAGGGTGTTTCTAAAATCACTTCAAATGTGGGTAGATGCACACATGTTATTAAGCAAGAAATACACGTTATTACATGTCGATATTATTTCTGTGTGTTTCTTACTCTTAATTCTTGGTCCAGGTTGCATTTCAACCTAACCACAACTGCTATTAGCTACGGTAGACGCCATGCAATATATCTTAGCACTGAAAAACAATATGTCAGCCCGCACAGAGAAATCGTAAATGTTACATGATTTTCTATTTGCATATGGAAAGCAGTTTTTATTCAATAATTAAGACTTAAAAACACGTGGAATAAATTTCAACAGCTATGAACGTGTATTTCTTGCGTAATAACATGTATGTATCTCCCCACATTTCGAGTGATTTTTCCTCATTTCAACATATTCGAAGCTTACGATATACACTTTAAATCAAATATTATCGCCTAAGGAATGTGTGTACCAAATTTAGACCGACAGGACAATATTTGTAGGTTCCGACGTAATGCTAAACTCAGTATATAAAGACTTTGCGGGAGTAGTTGACGTCACAACGTAATATAGTGCTTATGAAAGTTGCTTAAATAACTAAATTCCTCGTGTCTTTTGCTGTGACAAGAAGATTCTGTTTTCTTTCTGGTCCAGGCTGAATTTCGAAATGGTCCTTCTTGCTTGTCTGTAAATTCAGAGATTAAGCTCGACTCTTTGGTTTCACCAAAGACCACAGAGTATCTCAATGCTGGAAATACACGTCACATAGTTGGCTCCAATCCGATTTCACTCACACACACGTTCGCGAATTTATTTTTCATTTAATAATGTAGCTGTAACATGTTTTAACTATGCTTAGATTTTTTTGTTTACTGTTGACCAAAGATCACAGACATTGGCAGCATCGCTAAGTGTCGTTGCCACTTAAAAACAATTGAATGTATACAACGAACGATTTATTTTATTTAATTTAATGTATTTTTAACACATATTATATGTAAATTTTGGCTTTATGCACTTCTTCCCCATATAAACTTTAACTATGCGAAATCTCACACTTCTCCGTGCGCGCAATATTCTGAAAAATGTTTCCAAAGTTTTCGCGTAGCGTATTAATATATAGATACTAAGTTATATGTTTAATTTATCTTTACTTGAGGGTACTTTTCCAGAAAGGCTTAAATGTGTTATAGTTAAACCACTATATAAAAAGGGAGATAAGTCAGCCGTATCTAATAACTGCCCTATTCATTACTAACAGCCTTCTACAAAGTTTTCAAGAAAGCAATGTACAATAGAGTTGATGAACACCTTAAAAAATAATATTCTAAGTAAATCACAATTTTGTTTTCAAAAGGGGCATTCAACAAAACAAGCTATAATTTCATTCACTGACAATATTTTAGAAGGAATAAATGATAAATTAATTCATGTGGGATTTGTTTGTGACTTATCTGAAGCATTTGAGTGTGTAGATCATAACATTCTGATACGGGAATTAAAGTATTATGGAATAGATGGCATTGTTAATAAAAGGAGAATTTTAAGGATGCGTTAAGTGGTCCACTGTTTTCTGAGTCAGAATTAATCAGATGTATAGTACCTCAGGGTTCTATATTGGGGCCACTTTTGTTTTTAATATATATATATATATAAATGATCTACCCTGTGTTGTATCTAAATACTCAAAATTTGTCCAATTTGCAGACGACACAAACATAGGAATTAAAGATACTCCAGATTTATCTACAGAATATATTTCAAATTATGTCTTTGGCCTTATTAATAAATAGTTTACAGCTAATGGCTTGTATTTAAACTTTGATAAAACTCAATATATGCATCAGTACATCACAGAGACACTTCATTCAAGAGCTAGAGTGCATGAAATTTCTAGGTTTGAATATTGATCATAATTTAAATGGGAAGCTACATGTTTCTTAGTTACTAAAGTGATTAAGAGCAGCACATTTTCAATTCATACAATTTCAGCTATAGGTGATAAATATCAGGCAGCTAGTTTATTTTGCTTATTTTCACTAATTAATGTCATTTGGAATGCAATTCTACTCATAGACACAAAGTGTTCAAAGTGCAAAAGCGAACAATAACAATTATGTATGGGGTTAGCAATAGAACTTCACTATACAAATTAACAACCAGCCCATAATGCACATGGGATGGTCTGGAGTTGGAAGAAAATGGTATTCATATGACTGCTGATCAGGCTTTTAGAAATATTATTGACATAAAATTGGAGAAGCAGATTGACTAATTATTGACTACAGTAAATTGTAGTGTACCTTGGCGTAATATTACAGTCTAATAAAAGAAGCTCCAATACACACAAAATAACACGGAAACTAACCACAACTGCCCATAAGAACCACAATAACCTTATTTCATATAAAGGTCTCACCTATGGGACCGAATTTTAGTTTGGTAATTCGTAAAATAACACAATTCATTTGTACAACTGTAAAATAACAGCACTTTCTGTAAATTTTACAGGAAACTTGTAAAAGGTGGCAGGTATGCACAAGTATTTAATCACAGCTTGAATTACTTTCTTCTCAATTTCAGATTGAACATACCCCTCACCTACATTCAGA
Source organism: Vandiemenella viatica (assembly GCA_031002005.1). Taxonomy (NCBI): domain Eukaryota; kingdom Metazoa; phylum Arthropoda; class Insecta; order Orthoptera; family Morabidae; genus Vandiemenella; species Vandiemenella viatica. Next base: position 16,503 of record JARYHS010005626.1, read on the forward strand.
AGTTATAACAAAATAAAGGTTCTTTCTGTGATGTAATTTTGGACAAGGAAAAAAAAAAACTATTGTAAAGTGTAAAAAAAAAACCTATTGTATAATGATATGAGATGATCCTTGAAAATTAAAACTAAAATAATTGACAATTTTCAGTGTATTTGGAATCTTCCTGTATTTTCACTTTTTCACGCCACTAAGCTGAGGATATCTTGTGTATACACATTACTTCACAGTACGAAAGACATGTACATACAGGTACGGCAAAACATCTTAAACTTTAATAGTAATGTGGTACTACACAAGAAATTATTTCAAAATTATTAATATTTGCAATCTACCTACAACTATTTTACAGTTTCCGCACCTTAATTTTTTAATTCAATTGAACATATTCCAGATCAACAAGAAAGCCACCAGGACGTAGAGCACTGTGTTAGATGCAGTGTCTGCAGAAAAACTATTTATCAGTAAACAACTCACCTGAGAAGCAAGGAAACTACTTGAATATTACCCTCATATCCACTGCTGATGATAACTCTATAGATTCAACAGTGATGCGTAATTACAGGAATCACACTTTCATCTTTCAGATATGAAGCCAGCAGAGATATATTTTCTCTAAAGTTTAAATGAAGACATTGACATAATAAATTGAAAAATGCATCACTTTATTTTCAATACATTTTCAAGTATTTAGAAGAATGTTAAATCTGTCATTCTGTGGAAGTAAGTAAAATTACCAATTAATACAATGAAGTATGTTAACGCTGGGTACTTTTAGCTATCTGTTCCTTGAGAACAAGGATGCTCTGTCTTTGTTCAGGTGGTAACATGGCAATCTGCTCATCAGATAGCTGAAGAACTTGCATGATAAGTGCAGCCTGTAACAGAATTCATTTAATTATCAATTATAATTTCAGACATTCATTTAAAAGAAACTAAAATTTAGGGGGAAAAAAACTCATTAATACATATGAAGAAATTTTAGCCCACAACGTGGAAAGTATAACAATAAAAATACTTGTCTGCAAGATATTTTTCTATATAAATTTTCTGAGAAGCGAAAGTGATTAAGAAATATACTGCCACGAATGTTAGAAGAAATATTCACTAAGTAAAATGATGAAGATAATGTCACATTGAAGCAGCTGTCCGAGTACTGTCAATGAAATTTATCACGTAGCATTTGCTGGTGCAGGGCACCTTCTTGCCCTTGGGGTAGAAAACAGTCACTAAAGGCGGATGTATTCGAACCACTCCAATAAAGAGCCAAAGGGTATCCCGAGAACATATAATCCTCTCAAATTACATATAGAATGATGATTTCTTCCTGGTTAAAATCATGGGTGATTGGAATGCAGTACTGCGATTAAGATAAGAAGGGAATGCTATAGGAATTTTTGGTCTAGGAGAAAAAATTGAGCATGGAAGCAGGTTGATAGAATTTTGTGAAAAATATAAACTCATTGTGGAGAATGCACTATTTATGAATCATGTGGGAAAGATATACACCAGGAAATGCCCAGGGGATACAGAAAGATATCAGCAAGGTTATATCACGGTCAAAAAGAGATTCAGGGAGCAAGTTTTACACTGTAAAGTATATCGAGCAGCTGACGCAGATTAGGATCACACTAACAGTTATGAATTGTGACTGAAATTCAAGACAGTAAGGACGCAACCCAGGCAGAACAGACTGCAACTGAACAATCTAACATCAGAAAATAACTCGCTAGCAGACTCAGGAGGTGGCCAAGTCGTCTGAGGAAGACCTACGGCCTGGTCGAAACGTTGGGAAGAAAGAGGAGCATTTCGATGCAGCGTGCAACTCGTGGTTTTACTGAGGACTAATGGAATTCACTAAAGTGAGAAATAATCAAAGCTGGTAAAAAACATTAGTATTTAGGGTAAAAGCCACCTAAAAACCTTGGATCACAGAAGAAATTTAGGGATCAGAGTAAAAAATAAAAAAATTCTCAGGATGAAAGAAAAAGGGCAGTGTAAAACATTTTAGAAATCAATTAAACAGAAAATGCAAGATAGCAAAAGGAAAGTGGCTACAGAGACGGGAGAAGACTGGGACTAGGAACGAAAAGGAATTTGGCCATGGCATTTTTTAAGCAATCATCCCAGCATTTGCCTAGAGTGATTTCTGAAAAGCATAGAAAACCAAAACCTGGATGGCCAGATGGTGATTTGAACCTGTGTCCTACCAAATGCCAGGTCAAAGCATTACCTCTCACCAATCAGGTTCAATTAGAATGACTGAATTATACAGTTTTTGATGTTAGGAAAATAAGGGGAAGAGGAGGTAACCAGGGATAGTAATGGGGAAGAAGTTAACAGGAATATGAACAACACAAAAATATTAAGCAATTGGTCTGGTGGAGACATTAGGAATTATAACGAATGAATAATAAGGGAAATATCAGATGATGCTTGTCCACATAATAGAAGTGAGTAGACTAGAAATTAGAATTAGATCTGAAAGATATAATGAGAGAACTATGTGGAAGGTTTCACCAGCAGTGTTGGTTCTTATAAGAGGTTTTTGGTGTAGTATATCAGCAGAAAGTTATCAGCAACAAATTTATGTCTTTTAAAAGATATGATGAAGATTTAGAAGCAAAATGTTGACTGATAAAGAGTTATTTAGAGGAGTAACTTTGTAAGAAAAACTGATTTAATAATGATATTATTACATTTTTTACAATAGGTAATGATTGTATATATTAAAATAAAAAAAAGATGAAACCAAGGCTAATAAAGACTATAAAATTCTTGTATTTAGAGTTAAAATGGTAACAGTACATTCATGACTTTCTCAGACGAGGGAATGAATAGCACTGTAATATCCTGGATGTGTTGGCAACACAGGAAAGGAGCCTAAGGTAGTACGGTACAAGCATGTAACTTCAGTGCATAAGTGAAATGGATTCAACCTTTCCATGAGTGGTTTACAGGTTCAAGTGAATATTCCCGAAGCTAACCTGGAATCGCATTCCACAGAGAGAATAGCATTTTCCAGTATTTGGCATGTATGAAAGCTGGAGAGAGATAACTTTAACCTAGGAAAAATGATTAATAATATGCCACAAGATAGCATGTTGACCAAAAGGGGGTTGGAGCAAAAAGAAAAAAAAGGGGGGGGGGGGAGGAAAGACTGATATAGACTTTGTAAGCACCTTAGAATTTTAGCAAATTAAAGTTCCTTAGCTTCAAGAGTAAGAGAGGAAGTAAATTTAAAGTAAACAGATAGTTTCATTGGCTTACACAGGTTATGTAGATGCTGGTGCCCCAACCTAGCTTACTAAGTAAACCATTTTAAAAGCAGTAAAGACCCACAATAGTTAATAAAAGCACTAAATGAACTTTTTATAACAGTAAAGAGACTTTATGTTAACCTGAAATAGGGTAATCCATGGTAATTCAACTTGTAAACAATATATTTCTGCTATATGAGCATTTCACCATTTCTAAACCATTACAAAAGCAGTAAAGACACACAACATGTAATAAAAGCACTAAACTAACTTTTTATAAGAGTAAGAAAATCTTATACTAACCTGAAGTGGGATAATCCATTTTTTGTTTTACTACCAAACAATAGATTTTTGATACATGACCATTTCACTATTTCTGAACACTTTGAAGTGAAATAAAGTAAATTTTAAATAATAATAATTCAAAAGAAAGTTAGGTTCACTGGAATTCCGCAGTTTCTGACTAGGTAAATAACATAAATTAATTTTTGAACACTTCGATAGGTGCACTTCACTTTTAACAATTTTTATCACAGATTCCTAGTAATTTTCCGAACTAAAAAGTGGATTTTCTGAAGGAACCAAAAATCTGGTTTAACATATTTTAATTTTGGAACATTTGATGCAATAGAACAGATTTTATTGACATTTTAAAATTATTTTGTCACTAAACACACGTGCCTCAGTTAAGATTTATTTACGACTAAATTCAAATACTTCCAGAGATAAAATAACTTTTAAAACACGTGGCTGGATTCAAAGAAGATCCTGATAATTTTTCCTTTTTGATATAAACAATACTTAAAAAGTTATTAATAATAAACCATATGACTTTAAACCGCCAATTTACCAAATCTTGTCGAAGCTGTAATTTCATTATCCTGCCACCAATCTCGGTATAACTTACACCGTTAAACTCGGGAATTTTTGTAGAACATTTTGGAACTAATTTCATTTAGGTTGATTGTAATTCAGCAGAATTTCGAAAAAACTGAATAAATTCAAATGTTTTGGTAATTCCCCAATTGCGTAGGAGGTCATATCACTACGCAAAATTAAACCAAAATTTAAACCAATCACTCGAAAATTCTCACTAAACATCCTTTGGACTTCTAGCAGATAAGTCTACACACTGTCAAAGTTTGAACATTTTTTATAATCTAGATCGTTCAGTAAAATATACACACTTTTTATTACGCGGAGACACAAAGGTGTGGTACAATTGCTTACGTCACTGGTTTGGGTGGTTCCTATATAAGATCGTGCAGCAAGCTCACTTTGTCTTTCTTTCGGTTTCGTCTGTCTTTATTCTGGGAGCATTATGTGAAGTTAACCTGCACAAGTTCGTTTCGGAGCGGGAAGGAGGTGGTTAGCAACCTACACTCATTGTCAGCCATGTTGGGTGTCACGGTAACAGTCTGTGATGGTAATGTCAATTAAGAACTTTTAAATTTTAAAAGGGATTTCGGTGGTAATTTCTCTCCACAACCTACAATTTTCTGTAGCCCGCTCAACTGTTTAATGCATTATTTTAGTAATTGTGACTTTTGAAATAAACTTAGAATTTTTCTTGAAGTGAACTGTTGTGATTTAGTAGTAAAACCTTTCCTCAACTTTGGGTTATAAAGCTTTGTGGCAGCCGTTTAGCATTTCAGTTGAGTTTCTATGGTCATCAAAAATTATTAAAGTCAGTCCGAACATTTTCATCAGAGAACTTTTCATTCTAAGGGAACTGCTAGTTAAGGCACTAAAACAATACTATCACCCCGGTATCAGCTTTGCCCCTTACAACTTCAAGGTTACAGATGTATGTCCTTATGCACCATAGAATGACGTCATTTGTCACTGTAGGTGGGTGCAGGATGAGGGGAAGATGAGGGTGTAGGAAAATTGCCACCGGATCCTGTGCACCATTGCAAATTAAATTAAATTCTTCATTTTCACTACCTATTTTCTCTATTTCTTCATTATCTTCCTGTGACATTCGCACATAAATTTGTACTAACGTGTTTTGAGCAGGATTAGATTCTACTCTCATCAAAATAATCCTGTCACTAAACTGTTTGTAATAACTCACCTATTTCCCTACTCTCGTTTGTTATAAAGCCTATACCTGTAACTCCACTAAAGGCTTTTGTGTTAACTGCTTTTCCCAAGCATCCTTCCACATAATCTCATTAACCCCAATGAGATCTAACATAAGCCATTCCATATCCCTTTTTAAGTTTTCTAATCTACCTGCCCTAGCCAGCCTTCTAACATTCCAAGCCCTGACTTGTAGAATGTCTCTATCCATTCTGATGACTCCTCGAGTACTTCCAACCTGGAGATCCAATTGGGGGATTATTTTACATATGAAATATTTATCCAGGAAAGTTTGAAAGGATTACGTAACTTGGGATAGACGTAAAAAAGAAATAAAGTAAAAATTTAAGTAATGCAAAAATATGCGGGTTTGGATATTTTCACCTGTGTATATGTTCCAGTGCAGCTGAGATTAATACAAATACACCGATGTTACTAAGTAACAGCCCTAGGTTGTTTTCAGAGTGGAGTAAGATTGTTAATTGGGTCAACTTAGTTAACAATAAAGATATTTAGTTAAATATTTTTATTTATTACTTACTCAGTTTATTAAACAGAGCTCAATTATTAATCAAAATAGGATCAGTTGATCACAATCATCTTTTATCAGAGGTTGTATCTAACTTCTTATTATTATCATTAATTTAATAAAAAAATAAATGAAAAAAATAAACCAAACATTTTAACATAAGATCAATGAATATTTTTGATGGGCGACAGGAATTAAGCAGCATTGTTTTCAAAATTCGCTTACATATTCGGAATGTATTTTTCTGCTGTGTCATTAATGGGGTACTTGACACTAAAAAGAAAACTATGAAACTTTAACTGAAAAAAGATAGAGTAAGGATACCAAAATGAACTTTCTTGCTCGATGAGAATTAGAAACATTATTTTTGATAAAATAAAAATGAAGATAATCTGTAATTAGAGCGTATGATGTCACATCCCAGCTTGCACCAGTTTTTCACTGTGTGTTAAGCACCTGTCACTAAACAGTGCATCGTATATTTCAGTCTTCAAGTTAATCTATTATTTAGTTCTGGTTACCAATCCATAAAACAAATAATAATTGCAATGAAAGTTACCAAAGCAAATAGCTCTAACTGATGTGACTGTGCTGGGAAAGTTTTTATATAAAACAGTGATATTTGCACAGTAGAATTCCAGAATATCGAAATTTACTCCAAACTATAAGTATTAGAAAACAGAAAGTGTAGTTTTATGCTGAAAAGTGCACATATAGTCATATAATCAAGAAAAGTTATATAAGAATGAAGTCTTTCTTGGTTTTGTAGATCAATGTTAGGCTTTAGACTCAATTAGAAGATAGATTTCAAAATCTTATATAGCCTAGTAAGAACTGTTGTTGTAAGCTAAATATTGTTTTATATGACCAATATTAGCAGAGGCAGTACTTAAAATAAAAATATAGCTTATATGCTGTGTAAATGATTATGTAAAAAACTATAAAAATATAGCTTATATGTTGTGCAAATGAACTAACATTCTTGGTGACATGCAATATTAAGTGTAATTTTTCATTTATTTCATGTTAAAAACACTGCTTTTACAAAACAGTGATAACAATAACAGAAATAAAATGATATCAGTCAACACCAAAGAGTTCATATAATGGACGACCAAAAGTTCCAACTTGTATGGTATTGTCACTGGCACGAAGGAGGTCTTGCAGATTGCAGGTTGATCGGCACTGCGGGCAACTGTATAAATGCTGAATGGTCTGTTCTGCCCCACTCACATGCAGTATTAGGATCTTCAAGATAATCCCAACTTGCCAGGTTATCTTTGGTCCTACCTACTCCACTTCTCAGCTAATTTAGTGCTCTCCAAGGTCTTCCAGTTGAGGCTTCCACCTGGGGGTAGCGCCTCTACAGTAGGTACCCATTGATTCACACGAGTCATTCTTGCTCACCACAGATTGAGCCGGACAACTTCCGGTGGTATGTTTAAAGCAGCTGTCATGCTAAGGAAGCTTCAGCCTTTTTCTGGTGAGTTGAAGTCCGAATAAGAGATGAGCAGCGTTTTGATTAGCCTTGTTTCTTTCCGACATTGCAGCTATGTTCCGTCTTATATCAGGGGGAGCGATTCCTGCCAGACCATGTAGTTTATCGATCGGCGTGGGTCTGAGGCAACCCGTTAGAATTCTGCAGGTTTCATGCAACGTTACATCTACTTGTTTGGCATAGGCAGTGTTGTACCAAACCAGACAGGACATATTCTGCAGCAGAATAACTCGGTGCAAGAGCTGATGTTCAGAGCACTGCGGGATATGCACCCCATTCGTTTCCTGTGAGTTTCCGCAGGATATTGTTGCGGTCTGAAATTTTGCCTATTTTTTGTTTTGTTTAAACAGTGCTTTTTGTAATTGAGGACGTGAACTAGTGTAATTCTGAGATATTTTGGATTGAAACAGTGATCTAGTTCTACACCCTCCCATCTGACTTTCAGTTTCCTGTTGTCATGTTTGTTTCATAAATGGAAGGCGCATAATTGAGTTTTTGATGGATTCAGTTTCAACTGATTGTCTTCATAGTAGGTGGTGAAAGATTGTAAACCATTATTTAAACATTCCTCCACTGTTTCAAACTCTCTGGCTTGTACTGTTAGTGCTAAATCATCTGCATAGACAAAACTTCGAGTCATTGGCGGCTGTGGTTGATCATTAGTGTAATTAGTGTAAATGTTGAATGTCAGTGCCATTGATGATAAAGTATAACTAAACCTATCAAAATGTAACTGTATTTGTATTAGCCATAGGCTATTAGAAAATAGTAAATAAATTGCTGACGATGTTAATTTTGAACAGTGCACTCTTAACAGTAGGGATGTTATGAAAATTACGGACATATTTTTAAAAGAATTACTAATTTGCTAAATGTGTTATGTACTTGTATTTATTTACATCATGTATCAGATCATACAGATGATGTCTAACTATTATAAAGACGTTGTGTTTATGGGAGCACACGATACTCAACTTTGAAAGTGATAATTCATTTATGGATAAAAATTTAAGTTTAAGTTAAAAAAAATATTGATGTACATAGCTTATTAAATGTAATAGAAAGTAAAAACTTATGTAAAAGTAGTCTTCACAAAAATGTATTGAAGACTTTGTAGACAAATATGCTGAGACACGTCGTGCAAGTTTTAGCCATTTTTTCAGCAAATATTGCTTGTATACATAAATAAACAATTTGTTTGCTTTTTAATTGATGTGAGGCACTATACGCCACTTGTAAATTGTAGAACAAATTTTGTCAACAAAATAGGCTTTGCTTACAGCCGCACAACCAGAGATGTGAGATTAGAAGAGAGAGTATGAGAGCTGCGGGCATTTTGGTGCCAAATTCAAATCAGCTTAAAAATATGCAAAATTTTGCATTTTCAATTACTTTTCAAAAATAATTTTTTTTTGGGTTGTAGTAAACAAGCAGCTATAATACTGACTACTTTCCCAAAATTAGTCAATCACCCCATTGTTTTAATGTCTTTTTTTTTAAAAAAAATTAATTTAGCTTGATATTTTCTGCTTCTCATAAATTAGCAATTTTATTCCTCCTGCTTTTCATCAGCTATCTGTGTTTTATTGTTAATTTTCTGTCCAGTTCTAATGTCTAGTAGGAGAGATGGCAATTTTTTTTATTTTTATACAGATAACAGATGATATACAACTCATTAAATGGCATTTCATACAAAGCAGTAATTTTCTATCTATTCACAATAAATTTTCATCCACCATATAAATTAGCAACACATATTGAAAACTTTCTAGCATATAATTTTAGGTTACCCGCTATTGTAAGAGCTTAAGCTCTATAAGTCATATAACCTACCTTCTCCTGGTCAGATGCTCCACCTGGCCCAATACTGGGTGCTGCAGTTGTGGCAGAAGCAACAGGTCTCGGAGCCACAACAGGTGCAACAGGAGCTGCTGCTCTTGGGGCAACTGCAACAACTGGTGCTATTCCTGCCAAAAAATTACAACATTACTTCCACACAAAGTATGGAGATAATTTTTATTTCTGTGGAAAACTATGAGTAATTCCATATTTGAAATGAAGTGTATATCGAAGTGTATCGAGTTTCATAAATCACTGGTACTTTAAACATACTATATTAAGCTTCTGCATATCAATGTGTACCTTTTCTGTCCTTTAAAACTGTGCAACACCAAGCTAGGGAGAAAAATTATTTCAACAAAATCACAGTTATTCTGATTCACCAATAATCCAAAGCAAACTTAATAAATTCATTAAAGAAAATTTTTTCTCTTACTGTAAGTCCTTACACTATTATTTAATTCCTTGCTCACTTTTTAAGCAGAGATACTTATAGAACAAAGAACTGTTTCACAACAGACCATTTCTATTTATATAAGATTTACTGTAAAAACTTTATTTGTTGACAGTACATATAGTGGACCTGGCTAGAGAAAGATGTATGAAATTTGATAGTATATGAAGAAGTTCACCTTGTCAAATAAATGATCACCAACTAAACAGGTCACCAGCCCTTATACGCTCTAACAATATTTAGCATTTAATAAACACACCAGTTTGTATCTTAGGTGAATTCTGCAGTACTAGTAATATGTAACTTCTATGACTGACTTTCTGCTAGAAGTTAAATAAAATTCAGTTGGTATATGGTAGTCAAGCTAGACTGCCACCTATGGTTGAATTATTGAGATGCTCATCAGTTCTGGTAAGTTTTTTACAATGTTTTCATATATACTCCTTTCTCTCATGATAAAACGTGTTCACGACACTTACTTCAAATCGTTTTTCAGCACAGGAATAAACTTTGCTAGGAACAAATCTCGCTTAAGCAAAAATTTAAAACCGATGTAAATACAATAGACACCTGAAGATGGATCCACTGGGTCCAAAATGTATTGTGTAATACAGTAAAATTTGCATTCTAGTGACTGAAGGCTGTTTTTCATTCTACCTATTGTCTGAAGGTTTTTGCTACAAAACAAGGAACGATAAATTACAATGAGCTTTATTTTATAACAATTCTATTTAGTTAAGCAACTGCAGAGAAATAAATTACCATAACACTCCGTATTGACTGTTTTTGGGGCTAGTTCAAGTTACATTCATTGGTGAAAGTCTAAATCACATTGCAACCTCACAAATTACTATAAATCTTTCAAACAAAAGCACTAAATTTCAAGTGTTTCAAGATGTCAACCATAGACAACAGTTTTTTTAAAATATATATCATATATATATATATATATATATATATATATTTGTGAGTCTGCAGATTTTTGAAACAGTAAAAGACCCTGCAGTTAAAGAACAAAACGTCCACTACCTCCAAGCTAAATA
>JARYHS010005627.1:0-27206 GCA_031002005.1 Vandiemenella viatica
TAACGCACAAAAAAAATCTGTATTTATTCAGATCATAAAGACTAAATCCGATAAATAATATTATTAAGCGTACGCAGTGGAACGCCACAGATTGAAGTGTGAATTTTTATCGCCTTTTTATTCACTACTACCTATTACCTATGGCCCGCGACCTGATTAAGTCCTGAAATTATGGCCTCAGCTAAGCAAAGGTTGTCCATATCTGATTTACACAGTCAAATGCTTTTGCAAGATCACAAAATATTCCTACAGGGCTCATTTTATTATTCAGTTCCTCGAATGTGTTATTTAAAATGAATATATAGCCATTTCTATAGATGATCCTTTTTGGAACCCAAATTGTGATTTAGTGAGGATATTATTTTGTGTAACATGTTTTATTACTCTACAATACATGACTTTTTCAAGAATCTTTGAGAATCCTGAAAGTAATGAAAGAGGACAATAGTTATCTACACATGCAGCTTCTCATTTTTTAAACAATGGTTTTACAACGGCATATTTTAGTCTATTTGGAAACACACCTTGCATTAAGGATTTATTACAAATGTGGGCAAGTACACGATTGATCAGGAGGATAAAGATTATTAGAAGCTGTTAATCTAAGGCTATAGGTTATAATGGGTAAATTAAGATAAGTTCATAACAGAATGGATGATTACATCAAACCATTGAAGAGATAATGGACTGAGAGGAAAAAATATGTATTTATTTATTATGTCAATTGGCATTGTACATAAATGTTATGCAAAGAAATTTAGTAATGATAATTGCGTAAGTTAGAACAAAAGTTCTTACATTATATTAGACATGAGAAAATGATTGTATAAATTTAATTAGTCAGTAGTAGTTTTTTTAACATTTGCTGAGAAAGATAAAAGAAATTCTCCAAAAATGTTGACGTGTTGTAAGCTACCTTAGAATTCATTAAATTCTAGCTAGTTACTTTGGGAAATGGGGAACAGGCCTAATGCAGAAGCCGATACCACAGCCATATACACGAGGAGTTCAAGCTGCTAATCTAACAAAATAGATCATTCAGATCATAAACAAACCTTAAATAACAAAAAGTAGACTTAAACTTACCTAAATAGCCGTGATGGTGAATAATCCATCGTAATAAATACAACACTTTGTCTTGACGTAATATCACCAGGATACAACACTTTCGACATTTTAAAAGTTTCTCACAATTAGAATCAGCTCAAATCTATAAAATCTTATCATAAATAAACCATAATGAACAGTTGAAAATAATTTTAAACAAGAAACTGCGGTTTTACACCTCGTCACACAAACAGGCATTCTAAACTTCGGGAAACCACAATATTAAAGCAGTTTTGGAAGTCAGCTGATAGTGTTCAACCAACTAAATAAAATGCTGTACATCATACTGAAATTTCAAACAGTTCGATACAGTCAGTCAAGCAAAAGATGACTTCCTAACCCAAATGCATCTAAGTTGACATGAGGTCTACTTACTTTAATTATCATGGACAAACCTCAAATCAGTAAATGAAAATACTTTTGGAATGTGTATTAAAAATCACTGAAAATTATGACACAAGCCATTTGGCATAGTAAGCTGTACTTTCATAATTATTACCTGAAACTCTAATTTTAAAAGATGGGTCATAAGGGAACGATTATTTCAGAAAATTTTTTACAACAAAAGTACAGCAGCTAGAAATGAGATTGAGCGCTCGTTGGAAAGCTGGGAAACAGTAGAATCCAATGAAATATGTTGTAAAACCTTAAAATACAGTATTACCGCACACTTTATGAACTGTGTAAGGATACATTTTTCAGCTAGGTCACCTGACTCTACATATTGGCAATTTTTACAGCTATATGGTTGAGCTGACAAAGAAAATTGAGGAGGTAAATTATTTGTTAGGGGTTTCTCTAAATCCTATAAAAGTTTCAGAACTCTGTGTTACACTTTTTGTTGAACTATGTTTCGAGGCGGTAGGGAGAAGTGACTGGACCATATAGGGAGTGAGAGCTGCGGTGCTTGCCAGTCTCGGGGGGGGGGGGGGGAAGGCAAGGCATATGGACGTGTCACTCGGTGTCGCACTAGCTTAGCCCGCCAGTGCCGACAGTGAAAGTATGAGGTAAGTCCGATAAGTACTTAGTCTCTCTTCCCGATGGCGCCAGAGAAATTTATTATCAAGTAGTACATTATCTAAGATGGCTATTATTAAAATTTCAGCCAAATCGGACTCATAGTTTTGATTTGATCACGTGTGAAAGTGGGTGTGTGTGCAGATTTTAGAAAAATGGAAAAAGAGCAATATCGGTCGGTGATTCGACTCTTGTTTTTGGAAGGAAAATCACGCAGTGAAATCAAAGAGCACTTGGATGCTGTGTACAGTAACTCTTCTCCTTCCATGAAGACTGTCAAAAATTGGTTTAACGAGTTTCGACATGGTCGCATGTCGGTTTTTGATGAGCCACGCCCAGGTGCCTGGAAAACAGTTACCATGGAGGATAACGTGACAAAAATCCATGATCTTGTATTGGCAGACCGCAGATTGAAGTTACACGAGATTGCTGGGACATTAGGCATCTCAAAAGATCGTGTGGCTCATATCTTGCATGAAATTTTGACACGAGAAAGCTGTCGGCGCGATGGGTGCCGCGTTTTCTCACTCCGGGCAACAAGAGCAACCGTGAGACCCCTTCACAGCAGTGTTTGACACTATTTAAGCGAAATCTGAAGGAGTTTCTGTGTCATTATGTGAACGTCGACGAAACATGGATCCACTGGTACACACCAGAGACCAAGGGACAGTCAAAACAGTGGACTTTACCTGGCAAACGTGCTCCGATTGGCCGGAAAGGTGATGGCTACGGTTTTCTGGGATTCACAAGGTGTCATCTGCACTGACTACCTGGAGAAAGGCAAAATGATCATAGGGCTTTACTATGCCAAATTATTGGGCCCATTTGACGCCAAATTGCAGAAAAATCGGCTCTATTTGGTAAAGAAAAAAGTGCTTTTCCACCATGACAACACACCGGCTCACACCTCTGCTGTCACCATGGCCAAATTGGGCTACAAACTGCAGCCCCATTCACCATATTCTCCAGATTTGGCCCAGTGCTACTTCTTTTTGTTTTCAAACTTGAAGAAGACATCGTCAGGAAGAAATTTGAGTCGAATGAGGAGGTTATCACCGCCACGGAGGCCTACTTTGCAGATCTCCAGAAAACGTATTTTTCTGATGGGTTAAAGAAGTTGGAGCATTGCTGGGTCAAGTATATTGAGCTAAAATAGAAATAAAAATAAATGAAAATAGAAATAAATTGCCACTTTTCCAAAATTTTTGTTTTTTCTTTTGTAGGCTAAGTACTTATCGGACTGCCCTCATAGTACAGGAGCACGTGCTTAGTCAGCCTTGATGGCTTTTTGTGTCCAACAGTTTGCTCTGTATGACCGCAATGTAATGTTTAAGAATTAATTAGGGGTAGTCAGTCGGTTTGTCTTCCTTCATAATCAGCTTTCTTTTGGATGTGAGTGTCTGATTGCCTATCAGCTGTAATAGTGAACTTTTATTTCAAGAAAATAGTGATTGTTAAATTTGATCAGTGCTTCTATTTCCGTTAGTTACAACCTATCCTTTCCTGAGGTTAATTTAGGAAAGTGGCAACCGCTTTTAAATTACAGTTGATTTATCCAAGGTACTTTTCACAGTTTAACAGTTTGAATTTCGGCAGAACTTTATCAATGATGGGATCGAATGGTCGTATCCTCTGAATGATACAAGGGTTAATGTGAAGGCATACTACAATCCCGGTATGGCCTTGATCCTTAAAGTATGCTGGTTCACCAACCTGGCAATTATATTTCTAGGTCCATGGTAGACATAGATTTTGTTTGTGCTTTCAACTGAGAGCAGCCTTTTAGTTCTTAGCACAGATGTTGAACATATAAAGCCAATGTCAGCAAGGATTTCTGCCAAGTTAACCAGCCCATTGACAACTTTAAAACAGTAAGTCAAGTCAGCCACTTGTCTGTGACCAATGAGGCTGCTAATCTGATACTGGTGATAAATAGCATTGATATTTATTACATCCTCAGATTGCTTATAATAGCCTAAAAATTTACAGAATTTACATTGAATTTTTTTCAATACAATTGATTTTTTTTTTTTTTTAACTTTCGTCAGTCTTTCGACTAGTTTGATGCAATCCTCCACCCTTTCCTATCCTGTGCTAACCTCTTCATTTCTACAAACCCCTTACAGCCAACGTCCTCAATTATCTGCTTCGTATATTCTAATCTCTGTCTTCCTCTACAGTTCTTAACTTTGACTGTTCAATCCAGTAACAAATTAACCAATCCAGCATGTCTCAAAATATGACCTACCAGCCTGTCTCTTCTTTCCGTAAGCTTCTTCCACAAACTTCTTTTCTCGCCCATCATTTCCAAATCTCGTTCATTTCTTACTTTGTCTGTCCACTTAATTTTCAGCATTCTTCTGTAGCACCACATTTCAAATGCTTCAATTTTCTTTCTTTCCGGTATTCCTACAGTCCATGTTTCGCTACCATAAAGTGCTGTGCTCCACACAAAGAGTTTAAAAAAGTTCTTTCTAATTCCTAGATCAATATTTGAAACTAAAAGATTTATGTTTTTCATGAAGGCTCTTTTTGCTAGTGCTATTCTGCTTTTAACATCATTCCTGCTTCTGCCATCGGTTGTAATTTTACTTCCCAACTAACAGAATTCACTTACTTCTCCTATTGCATCGATCCTATTTTTATATTTAATCTACTAGTATTGGTATAATTTCTGCTATATTTCATCACTTTTGTCTTGCTTTGATTTATATTCAGTCCAAAATCTTCCTTCAGTATTTTGTTCATGCCATCCAGTAACTTCTCAATATTCTCAGCCCTCTCTGCTAACAAGACAATGTCATCAGCAAATCATAGCATACTAATTTTTTTCTCCCTGAAAACTTATGCCACATGGAAATTTTTCTTTGACTTTCTTTATTGCCTCTTCTACATACAAGTTGAATATTAATGGGGATAGACTATAACCTTGTCTCACACCCTTTCTAACTGATGCATGTCTCTCATGACTCTCTACTTTTATTATAGCCACTTGATTCTTATATAGTTTATAGAGTATTCTTCTATCTCGATACTTTGGACCCGACTTCTTTAAAATTTTGAACATCTTGTCCCAGCTAACATTATCAAACGCTTTTTCTAAATTGACAAATACCATAAAAGTACTTTCTTTTTCTTGATCCGCCCTTCAAGTATTAATCTTAAAGACAGAATTGCTTCCCTTGTATTGCGATTTTTCCTAAACCCAAACTGATCTTCACCTACTATCTCTTCTATTATCTTTTCCATCCTTCTGTATATTATTCTGGTTAGTAATTTTGAAGCATGTGATGTTAGACTAATGGTACGATAATTCTCACATTTGTCGGCTTGTGCTTTCTTTGGAAGTGTGAAGATGATATTTTTATTAAAATCAGTTGGAATTTCTCCTGTTTCATAACTTTTTGATATCAGCTTAAATAATCTTTTGATTCCTTCCTCTCCTAGGGATTTAAGAAGTTCTGCAGGGATCTCATCAATTCCAACTGCCTTATTTGCTTTCAAGTCATTCAGAGCATTATTAAATTCTGTCCTCAAAACAGGATCTCCTAAGTCATCAATGTCGACATCGCCTTCCTTTTCCGTTACACTACACTGTTCAAGTCATCCCCATCATACAGTTTCTCAATGTATTCTTTCCATCGGTTAGCTCTATCTTCTGAGCTTAAAAGAGGTTTCCCATCGGCAGCTTTAATGTTGACACATCTTTTCTTCATTTCTCCAAAATTCTGTTTGATTTTCCTATATGCAACATCTACTTTACCTACGACCATTTCCTTTTCTACTTCTTCACACTTTGCTTGTAGCCATTTTTCTTTTGCTATTTTGCATATCCTATTTATTTGATTTCTAAATTGCCTGTACTGCTATCTTCCTGCTGCATCCTGAGCATTTTTGTACCTTCTCCTCTGATCCATCAGCTCCAAAATTTCTTCTGTGATCCAAGGTTTTCGGGCAGCTTATTCCCTAAAGCTTAATGTTTCTTTACCAGCTTTAATTATTTCGGTCTTTAATGCATTCCATTCGTCCTCGGTTGAGCTCCTTTCAGAGTTACTTCTTAGACCTAAGTCCACCATTTCTGCAAATTTTTTTCTCGTGCTAGATTGTTTCAATTTATTCACTTCCAGTCTGTTTTGCTTGTACTGCTTCCACATTCGCTTAAATTTCACCCTGCACTCCATTATTATCAAATTATGGTCAGAGTCTATGTCTGCTCCTGGGTACGCTTTACAGTCTAGAACTTGATTCCTGAATCTCTGTTTGACCATGATAGAATCTAGCTGATATCTGCCTGTATCCCCAGGACGTTTCCAGGTGTATATTCTTCTTGCATCGTTCTTAAATAGTGTTTGCCACTGCTAGCTAATATCTTTCACAAAATTCTAGCAACCTGCTTCCTTGCTCATTTCTTTCTCCTAGACCAAAACTTCCTACAGTTCCCCTCTTTTCCTTCTCCCACTATTGCATTCCAATCACCTATTATTATTAGATTTTCCTCCCCTTTCACATATTGGATTAATTCTTCAATTTCAGCGTATATTTTTTCTATTTCTTCGACATCTTCCTGTGACGTTGGCATATAGACTTGTACTAATGTGGTTGGGACGGGCTTAGTTTCTAACCTCATCAAGATAATCCTGTCACTAAACTGTTCATAATAACTCACCCGTTTCCCTACTTTCTTGTTCGTTACAAATCCTACACCAGTGACTCCATTGACAGCTTGTGTGCTAATTATCCTGTGTTCCCCAGACCAGAAATCCTGTGCATCCTTCCATTTAATCTCACTAATCCCAACAACATCTAACTTCAGTTGTTCTATCTCCTTTTTAAGGTTTTCTAACCTACCTGCCCTATTCAGACTTCTAACATTCCACGCTCCGACTCATAGAATGTTTCTATCTATTCCGATGACTCCTCGCTGACCAGTCCCCACCCGGAGATCCGATTGGGGGACTATTTTACCTCTGGAATATTTTACCCAGGAAGAAGCCATCATGATATATGTAATTTGAGATTATTACATGTCCTCGAGATACCCTTTGGGTCTTTAATGCAGTGGTTTCCCATTGCCTTCTGCATCCCCATGCCGTTGATCATTTCTTATTCATTTGCCTTTAGGGGCTGTTTCCAACCCCAAGGGCAAGAGGGTGCCCTGAACTGCTCCCTGCTCTTCCGCCCTTCTTTCGGAGGCTGTTGGCAAGTAGTGGGTAATTCCTTATACCGGGAATCTATCAGTCGCCAGAGCCTCGTCCGTGCAAACAGGGTGCACCATGTGAAGGAGAGGTTGACATTTGGTTGGAAAAGGCTAGTATAGCCTCTCCCAAACCCTTACACAGGGTTCTTACGGGCCTTAAAAAGCCTTAAGAAGGCCTTAATTTTAATTTTTAAGGGCCCTTAAAGGCCCTAAAATTTGCTGAAAAGCCTTAAAATCTTTGAAAAAGCCTGATTTTTTTTAACACCGAGATATGGCGTAGTAAATTTCACTATCCCGGTGACGCGCCTATCGGCAGATTTCTTTCTGGCTCGACCTTGACCAAGTGCGAGTCAAAGTGCTTATGTTTCAAGCAAGTAGTAGTCTTTGCACAGATCCTCTCTTATGTAGTTCTGCTTCGTACATGCCTGCGTCTTACATTTCTTGGCAATTTCTAACAAGTTTCTTATGTATATATTGTTTTATTGCTTCAAACAACTTCAGCTAATTTAATCCACATGATGAGCATCCACGATTAGATATATTTTTAGAGAAGTATCTAGGCAAAGAAGATTATAACAGAGTACACAAAGTAGTAAAAATATTGTTGCTGTTATCACATGGACAAGCTGATGTTGAACGAGGCTTCTCTGTGAACAAGCAGTTGGAAGTTGAAAATTTAAAAGAAGAGTCTTTATTGGCTCAAAGATTAGTCGGTCAACATTTCAAAAACAGCAAAAATAAGTTGTTAATAACTAAGGAGTTAAGGATGTATGCAGCTATGGCTCGTCAAAAATATATTGCGTACCTGGAAGAGAAAAAAAATGCAAAGAATACAGGGATTCAGGGAGTGAAACGCAAATCTATTTTAGATGATTTGGAAGATTTGAAGTGTAAAAAGGCACACCTAGTAACTGCAATTAAAGATCTTGAAGATAATGCTGATAAACTAGCAGATAAAGCTGAGGTTATAGGGGATGTTAAGTACATCACACAGTCCAATAGTTATCGATGAACCGCTACAGTTAAAAAAGCTGAATTTGAGGATGTTGAAAGTAAAATTAAGGCTCTATTGAAAGATTTAAAAGAGAATTGACCTTTGTTTTTAAACAATTTGAAAATAAAAAAAAATATCATTAAAAAAAGTGTGTATTTTGTTTTATTTAACCTGCATACATTTTAATGACTCTTACCAGTATGTTTACCCTTATAACATGTTGTAGCTCATCTGGAAAGTAAACTTTACTCATATAAGAAAATATTTGATCAAATATGCCCAATAGGAACTACTGCTGTAACTCAAATGATGTTGAAAAAGTTGTATTTAACCTGTTTATTAAACCTATGGAAAAATTTTCATCTTTAAAGGTTTTTTTACATGTAGCTTTCAAAAAGGGGGGGGGGGTGAGTCTTCCTCATTCAACATTATACCTGAAATCAGATAAGTAATTGAGCTGACAATTTGGCAGTCCTTTCTCTGATGTAACTGCTAATGTGCTATAATGTATAAAAACAAATTAAGTTAAATTATGTATTTATATGTTAGTAATTCTTATTACTAAGGTGGTACTATTTCTTTTTGCCCTTGTGTCAGTTTTCCGGGGTATAGTAGTTTTTTTATTTTATGTTTATTATATGAAAAGGGAAAAAGTTTCAGTATTCACTGTATTGTGTGAAAACAAAAGTAAATTTATTAGAAATTTATTGTTTATTAATTTATAAACTCAAAGATTATTTCATCATAATCTTAACATGAATATTTTAATTTCTTTGCTGTAAGTTGCATATTATTTTTTTCATAACGTTTTAATATACGTTAAATATAGCCTTAAAAAATATGAAAAATTGCCTTAAAAAGGCCTTAATTTTTCTTTTGCTAACAGAGTAAGAACCCTGTTACACCCCACAATTGATGTATTGATCAGTAAATGGAGGCCAGACAACTGACTCATTCTCCAGTAAGGGTTTGACAAATGCTGAGAAAAGAAATATCAATGTTTTGGTATGTCTGAACTCCCTGCTTGCTCTACAAATAAAACCTAGGTGAATATAATGATAATAGTTTAAATGCTAATCAGATTTATTTAGGCAGCACATTTTAGTGATTGCATGGTGTCTTTTATGAAGTTGAACTGCTAATTAATTTTTTGGCACACACATGTTATTTATGAATGAAGTGTTCAGATTGTTAACATTGTTTTGTAGTAAAATGTATAGTCCTATATAGTCTCTCTATATGTAAACATTAACACACTTGCTCTTGTCATGTGAGGGCAATTTAGATGATAGCACTTTTAAGTTCATTTAACATGTTAAATGTAGCAGAGGTGTAGTGTTGGAAATCTGTGGCAGACAGAAAAAATTGCAAATGTGGGTAGATTATTGTAGCATGGTTATCCTGGATTCCAGGAATAGAGAAGTGATTTGGTCTAATGTTTGATGAACTTGATTTACTGTTGATTGCTGCATTGAAAAACTATAGATCTCCCAGACTTTTCAGTTACATACTTTCTGCAGTGTGATTTTATGATTTATGTTTTTAGTTAGTTTTTGATATTGTAAAATAGTATAATTATTTTGATGTGATACCTATACTGCACTAATAAACCATTTACTTCTCGGTCCTTCTTGGTAGGATTTATTGATCATAATATTGCTAAGCAATATACCTAGCTTATTTTTGGTGCATTACCGTTGATCCTTCATTTGATTTATTGGTGAAGTGAGAACTTGTTTGACAGAACCTGGGTTGAGGAATGAAATACTGCAGAACGTCACACACTTTTCTTTCACTGGGGCAACATGGAATTTGGAAATTGCATGGTAACAGATCTGGGTTGTAGGGTGGAATTCTTGGGACAGTGCCTTTTTGATTGATTGTAAACTCCAACTTGGCTAAGGCAATAGCAGTAATAGACAACAATAATGGATCTACGTTCTTGAAGAAAATTGACATACAGAATGCCTTTACAGTCCCAGAAAACAGTGGCTAAGACCTTCACTGCAGACAACTGCATCTATGATTTTGCTGGTCCACCTTCGCCAGTCTTCCACATCTAGACACTGGTCCTCTTCGAATCGGAGGTATAATGATGGACCCAAGTCTCATTGAACATGATGATTTCTTCCAAAAAAGCTTCATCTTCCCCATCATACCTCTTAGGAGCCTCTGAGAAATTTCAAACCACATGAATTCCTGCTCTGCAGTCAGAAAATTTGTAATCCATTGAGCCAATACTTTCCAGAACCTCAACTCATTGCAAAAGATTGATTGCAGACTTCTGTAGCTGACTGAAGTTCATGAGAGATTTTAAGAAGAGTAATGCTCCGATCACCTTTGATGAGTTCTCAAATGACCACAGTGTTATGCTGATTCTGTGACAGTGTGGGTTGGCGATATTTTCAACATGCATCCACCCTTTTTTAAATTTACCCAAGCCCATGAAAGAGTCCTTTCCTTAAACTGTGGGAGTAAAAGACATCAAACTTCATCAGCTTTTACGTTTTTGCTTATGAGAAAAACTTAATAAGTCATTGTGCATTAAAGGCATTAAAATTTCATAAACTTATTTACAGAGCTGCAAGTTCATTTAAATAGCATTGCACATTAGTTTTAAAGTCATTTACTTAGACAATTCAAGTAATACATCAGGTTAAACAGTTATAGAAAGTCAGAACATAAGAATAGCATATTTAGTATTTATTTGGATTTGGAATATTTCGTAAAAGCAAACATTGCCTTCATTTCTAGAGACATTTAGAATTATAACTACTAAAAGGAGGATAGAAGGCTTGTAGCTAGAGAATACTTCTAAAGAATTTTAAAACATTAAAAGTTAGAAGCTGGTATGTAAAGTTAAGACACAATTGCACATTTAAAATTCTAGAAGTCGTAATTTAGAAGATAGAAACTTAGTTTATAGCATGAAAGAAGCGTAATTTTGTCTTACATAGCACATAAATTTGAAAAGGTTCATTAAAGTTTAAAGATTTATATTTGAGCGATTTGTAAAAACTTTCAACACATGGAGAGAGATCAAAATAACCAGTTTAGAATATATAAGTAAAATCAGTTGAGAAAACTATGTTTAAAATAAAGCACAATTCAACACGAACACCCCACAGTAAGTTTCATTTAAATCGATAAAGTAGTTGGGTCAAAGTAAATTTTTGTAGAATTTCGGCGGGAAATACACAGTTGCAAGATGGCTAAGATAGATTTCCTCCATGTGAAGGAATTTACAAAATTCATAATAAATTGAGGAAATCAGGTAGCAACTTCAAAACTTCACACTTTATAAGAGAAACTACGTAGAATCGTTTAAGGTATATTTCAGAGCTGTCACTTACATACTCGGAAAGATATCAGTTTCAAAATTAAAACTTGTGTAAGAATTTCGGTTCAACCCGTTAGAAAATAGGAAACATAGCAATTTAAGTACCAAACAAAAGAGCTGTAAATTGGAACAAGCTAAACGTTATTTCAGCTTTGTAGCTTTAAAAGTGTGGACGTTAGAAACATTTTTAGAATATCACAGAAAATAATTTTTTATGGCCAAACTATTGAAGTTACGAATTTTTTTTTAAGGATTGATATTAACGTTTATTAGTCAACGTAGCTACTGTAAAAATTTCAGACTGATAGCATTTTTTTAAAGTTAAGGTCAAGATAGTTGATGGCGCAATACCTAAGCTGGCATTGATATTTTTGGGTAGACATCCTGTTACTATTTACTCGCCTATACTATAAAGACCCCCCCCCCCCCCTCCTGCGCCCCAATCAAGAGGAACACAAACACAGGAAGTCACCGGAGCAGGTCATGTTTCGGTTGGGTAGCGCTTTGCACAGGTATGCAACCTGCTAGGCGGAAGGCCACATGGAGTAGTGAAATGTAGGGAGCCATCTTGGAAATTTTGTAGTGTAGTGGGACATTTTTAAAAAGTGTAGTGGGACAATTCAAATATCTTCATGTGATTATCATTCAGTAATGGGGTTTGGACTGGTTTGAATTACTTACTATTTCTACTATTACAATTACTCTGCGATTCACTAAAAGTGTTTGGCGGAGGGTGCATTGCACCTAACAGGAAAGGTAATGGTTTGGAAGGGATATACGGGATATGGTAGGTGGCGCCCATGGGTTATTGTGAGGAACCATCCCAGCATTCGCCTGGAGCGATCTAGGGAAACCATGGAAAACCCAGATCAGGATGGCCGGAGTGCTTTATCGGAAGCTACTCCTGTCCGATTTTGTGTTTACTCGCCCGGTAAATCCATACTATTCCATTCCCTAATCGCTCGTGGAATAAATGAGTAGAGAAATGAATCAGTTCTGGCCCTGATTTCTCTTATCTTATTTTCGCGGTCATTCCGAGATATGAATGTTGCTGGTAGCAATTTTTGTTTGCTGTCATTCCGAAATACGTCAGTCGAGAATTTTTCAATTAGCTTCCATCGAGAGCAACGCCATCGGTGCTCCAGGTCTTCCCAACCTAACTCCTTCAACATGGCACTTACGCTTTCCCTCCAACTATATATACCTGTCACGAATCGGGCGGCTCTTCTTTGGACCATCTCTAATGCCTCCATTAATCCCTTTTGATGGGGACCCCATACAGAGCAACAATATTCCAACTGAGGCCTCACTAGTGACTTGTACGCAATCGATTTAACTTCTGGAGTGCATTGTTTTAAATTACGACCTAGAAATCGAAGCATATGATTTGCTTTCCCAATTACATTCTCGATATGCTCATTCCACGACAAATTATTACGAATTGTTACCCCTAGGTATTTAGCGGAATCTACCGTTCTAAGGACAGTGCCATTAATTGTATATTCAAAGCTAAATGGTGTCACCTTTTTACTTACATGCATGACTTGGCACTTTTTAGCGTTTAATTCCAACTGCCAATCTTTACACCACGCATTTATTTTCATAATATCGTCTTGTAACAAAGCGCAGTCGTCCTGGGTTGTGATTTCACGATAAATAATAGCATCATCGGCAAATAATCTTTTCATTCCCCTTATTATGTCGCACAAATCATTAATGTATATGGGAAACAACAGAGGCCTTATCACGCTTCCTTGGGGAACCCCGGACCTCACTTCGGCAAGTGATGAACACTCAACGTCGAGAACTACACACTGTGTTCTGTCCTTCAAAAATTCTGCAACCCAATCACATATTTGTCTAGATATACCGTAACCGCGAAGTTTCCTTTGTAACCTAGTGTGAGGCACAGTGTCGAAAGCTTTTTTGAAGTCTAATAAAACTAAATCAACCTGGGATTGCTCATCTATAATATGGCTCAAGTCGTGAATTAAGAGGGCAAGTTGGGTTTCGCAGCATCGGCCTTTTCTGAATCCATGTTGATTTGGGTTTAAAAGCTCATCTTCATCCAAAAACCGCATGACATTTGAATAGATGATGTATTCTAAAATCCTCCAAAATATTGGGGTTAACGAGATCGGCCTATAATTTTGAGGATCATTAACATTCCCACTTTTGAACACTGGACTTACGATGGCGGTCTTCCATTTGGCTGGTATTTTTCCTTGATCCAAGGAGGTGGTATATAATTTCATCAAATACGGCGCAATTTCCTTTGCGTACCTAGAGTAGAATCTAGTAGGAATACCGTCTTGTCCTGGAGCCTTATTGGGATTTACATTCATAAGCAGTTTAGTTATTCCGTCGACATCGAGAACGAGATTATTCATAATTTTGTTAGTTCGATTGTTAAATATCGGAATCTCCTCCGAGTTTTCTGACGTGAAAGCTATTTTAAATACATTATCAAAATTCCTGCTTTCTTGACGCTAGTTTCTTATAATTCCCCATTTTCATTAATCAACGACGGCATGACCTTATGAGAGCCTCTTATTAATTTGACATATGACCAGAACTTTTTTGGATTAGTAATCAGATCTTCGGATAAATTTCTGGCTTGGAATTCTTTAAACCCATCACGCATTGCCTTACGCACGTCCGCTCGCAAGTGGAATAATTTAGCGTGATCAGATGAGTCCCCCGATTTCTTTACCGTCGCATGTAAACGCCTTTGCTTCCTGAGCAAACGTTTCACTTCCCTATTGAACCACGGGATGTTCTTACTAACCTTAATAAACTTCTTGGGAACAAATTGATTTAAGCCGGTCCGTATTATTTCTTTTAAATTAAACCAAAGTTCCTCAACATTTGTATTAAGCGTGTACGTTTCAAAATTTTTTGCCAAATGATCGACCATAAACGCATCATTTGCCTTATCGAAACAATATACGAGTTTGTCTTTATCATGCTTCAAATTCAGCCTAGATTTTAAAGTTACCAGAATCGCACGTCCACTCGCAAGTGGACTAATTTAGCGCGATCAGATGAGTCCCCCGATTTCTTTACCGTCGCATGTAAACGCCTTTGCTTCCTGAGCAAACGTTTCACTTCCCTATTGAACCACGGGATGTTCTTACTAACCTTAATAAACTTCTTGGGAACAAATTGATTTAAGCCGGTCCATATTATTTCTTTTAAATTAAACCAAAGTTCCTCAACATTTGTATTAAGCGTGTACGTTTCAAAATTTTTTGCCAAATGATCGACCATAAACGCATCATTTGCCTTATCGAAACAATATACGAGTTTGTCTTTATCATGCTTCAAATTCAGCCTAGATTTTAAAGTTACCACAATCGCCTTGTGATCACTTATACCGTCTTCTATACAAACTTTATCTACAATATCCAGATTGTTAGTAAGAAAAAGATCCAAAATGGACGAGGAATCTTTGACGCTCCGCGTTGGCTCTTCGACCATCTGTTCAAGAGAATTTTCCGCGAATGATTCCAGGAACTTTTCGGTTATTAACCTATCTCTTCCGCCTGACCTGAACGTAAATGTGTCCCAGTTAACAGAGGGTATATTAAAATCACCTCCCATGATCAATGTGTGTCCCTGAAATTTCTGAGAAATACTATTAAGTGACTGTCTAAAATATTCCACGTTATCTAATCCAGAGTCCGGAGGTCGGTAAAATGATCCTATTATGAACTTTAAACTTCTGCCAATTTTTACCTTCACCCATATTAACTCGCAACAATTTTCCGTTTCATTTACTACGGAGCAATTGATGGTTTTATTAACGGCCACGAACACACCTCCACCCATTGAGGTAGTTCTGTCTTTCCGAAAAACATTGAATTGAGGAGCAAATACTTCGCTAGTTTCTACCTCTGGCCTCAACCAGCTCTCGGTTCCTAGTATTATATCAACATCATTAGTCGCAACTGCAGCGTGGAAATCAGCTACTTTCCCTCTAATACTCCGACAATTAAGGATCATTATCCTTAGTGGTTTAATATCTGTATCTGTAGAGTCTAAATTCACAATTTTACTATTTGCACTCCGAAAGGAAATGGTTGAAGTAATTGGAGCTGTAAATTTCGATTTATACACGCCGTCACTTCCAGAACCAAGATCTAGATTAACGACGCATCTTCTTCGTTGAACTGAGGGATCCTCGGACCTCACGGTGTTCCTAAAAAATAATTCACATCAAGACGGTTCCATATTTTAGCAGCCACCTTGATCGCCATTCTCGGTGTGTAGTGGACACCCGACTTGTCAAATGCGTCCCAGCTGGCAGCTTATCACAACCTGCAGTCAAATTATTTGGTGATGTCCGATTGCCTAAAAGATTGTTTGAACTTGTAAAATTATTTCTCAAGAGTATAGTAATGTTATGAGCTTTGAACTAGAAGGTTTTTTCAAAATGGTGGCAACCGAAAACTTGAGAACAATCTGAATATCCAAGGCGCATAACATAGTTATAGTTGTTGATTAAGTGTTTATCTCTAACCCCAGTAAGCATTTAGTCATTACAGTGCAACTGCAGTTTGTGCCTCTTTCTCATTCATTGTAATTGCTTCTGAGAATAAGAACCATGTGGTGTGCCAATGTTATTACTGTCTTCCACATGCACCCCACTCCACTCAAACCATTTCAGACCCATCATGCCACCTATGAGTGTGCAGTTTAGAGAGGCTCTTTATACTTGATCTGCTCTCATGCAATTAGTTATCAGCATTTCACCAAATGGAACAAACATGTTTATTTTTAAATATGTTTTACTTGAGTTGTAATTGTGTGTAGTTCATTACTTATGACATTTTTTATAAGGAAGTATTTGTTGGTGTGAATTGCATTCGTTGCTACTTTCAACACTTGTTTTTTGTGGGACAGCCTATGTATCACTGGAGAGTATCATTGTGGCTTATAAATCTTAGAAGCATCATAAAAGATACACTATGTTTTAACATCTGCCTTGCTGCATCATTGTGGTTTTGTATCTCCATGTCGAGAATCACTGGACAAAATGTGATGCCTTTTGTATCATGTAGAGCAGTTCTCTTGGAAAGATTATGTATATTGCATATTGACCTACTACTTATATAGCTGAACGTAGCAAATTTAGTGATTGCAGTAGGTGAAAAGTCGGAGCCTCAGTGGACTTTCAGCCCAAATGAAGATATTACAGTACAATGTCTATAAGAAGTTTTAATTGTTTATTAAAGAACCTACCATAGTAGTATATGTCTATCTATTACTGATAACTTGCAGTAAACATTTTACAATTTAAATTGTGGACTTGTGGGCACTAAGACAAGCAAGTGTACCGTCCATCATCCAGATCACGGGAAATAAATACAGCAACAATGTTTTCCCAACTAAGAAACTGAATCCTTTAAGGTTTCCACTTCCTTCATGCATACCACAATACATACAAAGTTGTGTACTCAAATCAATTATTCATTAATAAATAAAGAAGATTGTTCTTCATTTGCTTATTAGTTGAGAATAACTGACATTAGACAATTATCTCCATTTTTCTTTCTAGTAGATTCAGATATTAAGAAATGTGTATGATATATTTTAACATGCCAGTAATATTTAAATTAATGTTAAAAAACAAAAATTCAATATTGCTGACACACTTCAAAGACTGATTTTGGCTGATTTAGTGCTAATTGCTATGGAATGTTTGCTCCACTACCAATTTTCCAACAGAAATTCTTTTCATTATTCACATTTTTGTTTTTAATTTATTCACTGTATGAGATAAATTGTCCCTTACTACCATCAAGAGTTAATTGCACACTCTCACTTCCTTACAAAAGGCAGTTTCCAGGTTCTTTTTGCTGGAACAATTTATTATAGTCACAGTCATTTCTTCCCTTCCACACACTATTATTCTTTCCAGTCACAACAGCAATGCAATTTCCATATGTACATCCACCAACTTCCTTGTATCTTCCAGCGATTACCAACTCAGCTTCTTTATTGTATCTGTTAGTGATTGTGTCTCCATGTAATTTCTATAAGGAAATCTAACTGCCTTAGGATTCTGGTTTCATAGTGATCTTTTTACATTTAGCAGTTATTGGTGGAAAGAACAGGTTCTCTTGATTTACACAGTTGCCTATAGTTTTCTCCCTTTTCAGTAGAAACATAGACATGCTCACAAAAATAAAGTTACCATCATATAAATTTTATTTGTTATTTTCATCCTGTTAGATTCAACTAGGGGGCTTTGTATCTCTGGCAGAGGAGCATCTTACTACAGCCTGGAAGATTGGGGTTATACCTCTATGTAACAGATTTTTTTTATTGGAAGCTAAATGTTCGAAACAGCTCCTCAGGTAAATTCGGCCTGCTATCTAACGAGTACTGTAAAGGAAATTATGTGGGGAGGTAAACAATGGCTGGGGCAAGGCACTGGCCTTGTCACATCAGAGCCAAAAAGGTTATAGTGGAAATGCGGAGTTCTGTCTCCACAAATATTACATGAAGCAGTAGTGGCCATAGTAACTCTATAACCTTTATCTTTACACTCAACTTCACTTGTTTCACATCTGGTTTTTCCACATATTATCAATGGCTGGTGGGATGGTAGTGCAAAGAATATAGGAATTCAGGATCACCTCAAATATTTCTTTGGTTCATATAATTGTTTATCATCACTACTGCCTTGACCTCAATTTTAAGAGATGTTTTAGTTCACCTGTCCTTGCTTGAAGTTTTACAAGAATTCACATATAAACATTGCTGATGGAACACCTTTAATCTCAGATTAAAGTTAAATTACAAATTTGATCATTTGTATGCTTATCCAAAATGAAAGTACTGAATAAAATGGGTCTATATTCTGTGTCACAAAAAATGTTTCTTCATTTAGTTATTGAAGTTGAGTTATTAAGTGTTTGAGAATCCTCCCGATAGTAACAGAGAAAAATTATTTTTTCTCTCTTGAACTATATATTTCTAGTCTTTAATTTTATAATATTAAAAATGCAGATAGTTGATAAACAAACAAAAATCAAAATTAGTTTATTTAAAGGAATAAATAATTATTGCTGGATAACACATTAACTAGAATTGTAGACTCTCCCCTGGTGATGCTCTCTCTAAAGATGATCGTAGGCTTAGGCCAAACCATTGGGTAATAATCAGATAACAGAGAATAATAGAAAGAAATTTTATTAATATTATGATGGCTGCTAAAAGCACCAAAGTACAACAATATGATCAGTTTTTTGTTGCTATTATTGAAGATAACGGAAATAATCTGTCCCACAGATTCATTCGGTCTTGATAGTATAATCCTTGTTTCATTGTTAATTGTGAACCTATTTCCAAATAAGTATGATCTGTTGGTGTAAGTTGTTTCCAGTCCACATTTATTACTTCATTTTTCTCTGAAGTTGGATTGCTGCAACAGAAAGCTACAATTAGTTAAATTTTATTTCTGTTTGTGTGGTACAGCTAAATCTTTATTGTGAATTAAAATGTAGTTTTTATGTTTTGAATAATACTATACATACCCATTCTTTACAAAATTTGTCCACATCTTTGTCATTCTTTTAACCTGTGTATATTCAGGATCAGTCTTATTGAATAATGGGAACAGTACCGAAATGTGGAATAAATACATCAGGTCATCATGATGTACAACACCTTTTGGAAGAAGGAGAGAAGCAAAAAAGATATGTAATTGAATATTTTACATATTGTATCCTAACCTGTCTGTCAAGATCTCAACTGGGACTAGATACGTAATTTTGTGAAAATTGGATAACCACCTCTTTCCTCAAATATAACTGAAACTATCCAAGGCAGATACTTTTTCAGACAGGGTAGTAACTCAGTGTTATAGATTTTATAATATATACTACCACAGACAACAAATGCTTACGGTCTAGTGACTAAGTTAATTAATTATTTATTTGTACGCCAAACAACTATGAACATAAAAAAAATAATAGCATCAACATATAAGATAATTCATAAAATTCTTTTAATGTTGGGGATTAGTCCAGCATAAGATCCTCCAAAAAAGTTGATTTTGTTAGCATGTAAGTTAACCAGACTTACTTTTCTCTGGTATGGTTCAAAAGCAACATAGTTTTTGTCGGGTTTTACAGCATCCAGCAGTCTTCTTGTTCAAAGATCTACCCTAGAGCAGTTAAATTGGAATTGCTCACGTATTTCTGGTGAATCAATAAGACCATTGACAACTTTGTAGAAAAAGCATAGGTCTGTCAATTGCCTCTGACTTCATAGGCTGTTAATGTTAGTGAGATACACATCACATATGTCTGTAAAGTTTTAACCATGATGATAGTGTAACAGGAACTTACAGAACTTATGCTGAACTTTTTTGACACAGCTAATTTGTTGATCTGTAAATGGTGACCAAATTTAAAATTCTGGAAGTCATAATTTGAAAGATAGAAATTCAGTTCATAGCAGGAAAGGCGTAATTTTGGCTTACTCAGATTTTAAAGTTCGGAAAGGTTCACTAAAGTTTAAAGATTTATTTTTGAGCGCTTTGTTAAAACTTTCAACACACGAAGAAGATCAAAATAACCAGTTTAGAAAATATAAATAAATTCAGTTGAGAACACGATATTGAAAAGAAAGTATAATTCGATACAAATAGTTTTCAGTAAGTCTCATTAACGTATATGTAGTATTTTCATCAGGATGGGACAAAGCTGAGATTTTTACAGTCTTGAGAAAATGTCGGAACAAGCAGGTATTTCCTGTTGCATCATCCTGAGACAGCGTTTACTTCAGAAATTCATAATAAATCGAGGGAATCAGATAGCAACCCCAAAACTTCACACCTTATAGATAAAAACACGTAGAATCATTTAAAGTATTTTTCAGGGCTGTCACTTAAATATTTTTGAGATTATAACAATTTTGGTTCAACTTGTTAGAAAATAGAAAGGAAGGAGATCTTAGTACCAAATGGAAGAGCAATAAGTTTGAAGCAGATTAATCCCTTAACCTATGATTTAGATTCGAAGATGTTGGGCCGAAATTGTATACAAGCTAGCGCAGCGTTCGGGACGTTCGCACGACTTGTGTAACACGCTAATCTGGGCAATTGTAAACATGACTGGCATCGCCCGTGGTAGAGTGGTCGCGGTTTGTATATATCACAGACAAGGCTCGTGATGTATTTCTATTATCTCTTCGTATCGTGATCAGTTTCTAGTTGTTCTTGATCGCATTCGCACGTCGAAATTTACGTTCATAAATTCTAGAGAAGCAACCCCACAAGATGTTCTCTAGAAAAAGATTTTCTGATGAAAACAGTGAGAATTGTGCTATTAATTTTGCTAATGAAAGTGACAGTAGTGACGAAATATGTAATTTTCGAAGAAAGTATAGGCGAATAATTATTGATGATACATCCGACGACGATCAACTACCAGAGTCCTGGCTTTGGAAAGAAATAAGAAATAGTCCAAAAATCTGTGACTATACGATGACTCCTGGCATAAGAGAGGCAGCCTTATGTCAATTAGGAGGAAGTAAAGGAGAATTTGATATATTTAATTTAATATTTGATGATATATTTTGGAACAATATTGTGACCGAAACGAATCAGTATGCAGATCAAATACGAGAAAATCCACATACAACACGAAAAATTGACGACACTTGGTTTCCTGTAGATTCTACCAAAATTAAAAGATATTTCGCATTGACCGTAATAACGTCACAGGTAAAAAAACCAAGAATCCAAATGAATTGGTCGAAGAGGGCTGTTATTAAAACACCCATATTTTGAAAAACAATGACTTTGAACAGATATCTGCAAATTGCAAGGTTCTTGCATTTCTCAAACAATAATCTGGTTGCCAATACAGATAAATTGAACAAGATTAGACCTGTGATTAATTTTTTAAACCAAAAATTTAAAGAAATGTATATAATGAAAAAAGACATTTCTATTGATGAATCTCTTATGAAATTCAGGGGGCGTCTATCTTATAAGCAATTCAACCCATCCAAAAGGGCAAGGTTTGGCGTTAAATTTTATAAATTATGTGAGTCCGATTCCGGTTAATGTTATGAATTTAAAATATATACCGGTCATGATAAAATAAACTGTAAAGATAGCGCTTCAGAAAGTGTTGTCAAAGAGCTTTCTGAGTCAGTGTTGCACAGGGGTCACACTTTGTACATAGACAATTGGTATTCTTCCCCAAAATTATTTATGACATTATCATATAAATATAAAACAAATGTAATTGGCACAGTACGTTCGAATAGGAAGAACATGCCAAAAGATTTGTGCAGTGTAAAATTAACAAAGGGCGAATACGCAATAAGAAGCTGCAACCGAATACTCTCTATAAAATGGAAAGACAAGCGAGATGTTTATATGCTGTCGACAAAACATGAAGCAGTCGAAATGACTTCAAAAGTATCCAAGGGCACTCTAAACCAAATTGTATTGCAGAGTATAACAAGAGAATGAATGGAATTGATCTCCAAGATCAAATATTAGCATGTTTTCCAGTGATGAGAAAATTCATGAAAGGATATTAAAAAAATATTTATCTATTTGATATTGGTCTTTTTAACTCTTACATCTTATGGAAAAACTGAATGATGGAAAGAAACAATGTTATGTCGACTATAAGATCAGCCGAATCTCTACTGAAGAAAATGCCAAAACCGATTTATAGAGAACGAGGCGTATTATCTTCTGGAGATGCGCCAGACAGACTTTACGCGAAGGAATGCGCTCATTTTCCAAAGCACATTGATCCAACACACTCTAAATTAAGACCGTCAAAACGTTGTACAGTTTGTCACAAAAATAAAAAACGTAAAGAAACAACGTGGGAGTGTAAAAAGTGTAAAGTTCCATTACATGTACCAGAATGCTTTGAAATATATCATACCGTCACAGATTACTAATTTTATATTTTGGAGTTTTGTATAAATGAACATTTTGTAATACTTGCGTCTACCACAATTATTGCATCAGACTGTAATTGCGTATCAAATATTCCACGTAATATTCACATCTGGCCCGATCACCGTACGCGGGCTATGCCCGTAATATTCACATCTGGCCCGATCACCGTACGCGGGCTATGCCCGTAATATTTACTTCTGGCCCAACCATCGTACGCGGGCTATGCCCGTAATATTTACGTTTGGCCCAACCATCGTACGCGGGCTATGCCCGTCATTGTAGATTAAGGGGTTAAAAGTAATTCCAGCTTCATAGCTTTAAAACTAAGGAAGAAATAAACATTTTTGAAATTTCAGAAAATATTTTTTTACAGCCAAACTATTGAAGCTATGAAAATTTTTATTAGGATTAAAATAAGCCCATGTCAAAATTTCAGACAGGTATGAATTCCTTTATGCACATTGAGAAAATCAGATGACAGAATCCACGAATGCGGAGGACTACATTTTATCAGAAGTGGGAGTACTTTCATGGGAAGAACTCGGATTAATTCCATGCATCTTCTATAAATAGCAGCCCTAGGCTCTTTTTCCCCTAGTCTTTGAAAATCAATTGGAGAGTGAGCACGCTACTTTGTGACACGATCAGTGCGTGAGGCGAGGTGGAAGTAGATGCCCAGCAGGCATGTTGAACTTTGAGGCTATCGTGTGGCGGAACTTAACGTACCTCATGTGACTGTAAATTCAGTTAAGGGTCATGAGGTTGGTTGTCTCAAATATGTTAATTGTTCCTGCAATTAAAATTCTTTGGTGATGATTTCCGATACCATAAGTTTGTTACTTTACAAATTTTTGGAAGAATATATGGTTTAACAATTTAAGTTGCAACAGTGACTTTTAATGACTAACCTTTCCTTAGTTGGGGTTAGCTCAATTTAAGTGGTGGCAGAGTTTCAGTAAAGCACAAACTGCATATCCAAAGGCAACAGCAAGTCTGAATGGTTTATGGTTATCCCCCATACAACTTTAAGTCTTACAAGAGGACAGGGAGGGGGGGATAGTGACTGGGAGCCAATACCTGAGCATCACAAAAAAATATAGTAAAATCTCAACAGCATAAATCTGGGTAGGCAAAAGTAAATAAATGAGTAAATAAAATTTACATGGAAAAGAAAGGGAAAAAACACCCAACACTTGCCAAGGTTGAAGGGAGGAGGGCAGCAGCAACAAAAAACAACACACAAACAGAAAAGAAGAAAAAAAATACAATATTTTTGGTGAAAAACTCTTTTCAAGTTAGAGGTAGATGGCTGGGCTTGCACAAGACTTGCGTTCAACGCAGCCACTCATGGAATGCAATAGACCATCGGAAGTGGTGGGGGGGGGGGGGGGAGCAACGATAATATAACCGCGAGTAAAAGAAAGATTAAAATGGTTGAAAAAAATAATAGTTATATAAAATATAAATAAATAAAAATATAACTGAAATTTTTTGAAAAGTATATGAAACTATTGTACTGGCCAGTGGAGGGCGTATAGGGTGAGGATGGAAGATATTAATGGATATTAAGGCCTGGGGGATGTCTAGTCTGCAGGATGTGTTGATATGCCAATTCCCACCTGCGGAGTTCAGATTGGGAGGTAGTGTCTGGAAGTACTCTAATGGCTCTGACTGTGAAGCAGTTATTTAGGTCACGGGCGTTGTGAGTACTGGCATGGTGAGAAACAGGGAGGTCCAGGTTTTGGAAGTAAACTGTTTGTCTGTGACCATTCATTCTAATGGATAATGAGTTTGAGGTCAGGCCAATATAGGAACTTGTACAATGGAGGCAGGTGAGCTGGTATATGAGATGGGTGGTTGTACAAGTGGCATGACCGATTATGGGGTAAGTTTCACCAGTAGTAGGGTTGCTATAGGTAGTGGTAGGTGGATGCGTACTGCAAGTTTTGCAGTGGGGTCTCTTACAAGGGAAGGATCCAAATGGTGTTTTAGGAGCATCAGAGGGTTGATATTTATGTACAAGAATGTTTTTTAGATTAGGCGGTCTGCTAATAGTGACTTAGGGTGTGGTGGGAAGGATAGTGGGAAGAATGCAGTGCATTTCAGGAAAATAAAAATAACACTTGAAAAAAATGAAGTTTTAAACCAAAGAATCAGTGCAGTTAAACATCACCTCTGGCTAGTGATGATTCAATTTAGATATCGTGGGTGGGGACAAGGAGAGGATAGAGGGAAGGAACAGTAATGACTGGGCATTATCTTAAATTGAGACCAGGAGGTTGTCTTGCGCCCAGTTTCTACTGGTAGACAAGCTCCCAGAGTTCAGAGAAGCTGCTGTTTGAGAGGACTCTGATAGCATGGACCATGAAATAAGAATTAAAATTATTGATTTCTTGGGAGATGGCAAGGACAATTACTGGATGTTTTGGATTCCGAGAGTATACTGTCTGTTTGTGCCCATTCATTCTTATGGCTAGTGGATTGGTGGTCAAACCTATATAGGAAGCCAGGCAGTGTTTGCAGGTTAGCTGGTATATTACATGGAAGGTTTAATAGGTGGCATGTCCTTTGATGGGAAAGCTCTTCCCACTGATGGTTGGTTCAGACAGTCTCCTACAACACCCACCCTCCGTAATGTTCTCTTGTTGACTAAGGTTGAAGACCCAAATTGTCTATGTCATTTATGTTTTTGTCTTTTTTGTGTGTTCATGCCATGCATCCATAATCTAATTTAAGTGGTGGCTCATTTTGCTATCCCAATTTGTAATTCCTTTTGGTACTTAGCACCTATTTTCATGTATATAAAATAAGGAAGGATAAGGAAATAAGGCCGAACACTTATAACAGTTGATGGCAGCTGCTTCTCTCATGTTTTTCCTTTTGGTTCATCATTCCCAGCTGCCATCATCTGTAGTAAATGTTAGGTCTTATTTCCCTATCCTTCTTTAGTTTATTGCCTTAAGCATTTTCCTGCTAATTGTTATACATTTTACTAAATAATTAGCTCTGGTGGTTCTGTGGGAAAAGATAGAGGGTATGGGGCTGTGTGATGAAGAAGGAAGAATACTGGTCATCATCATCATCTTCAACAGTTTCCAGTCTCTGGCAGGGTCTGCTTCATGCACAAGCCTCTCCATTTCCTTCTTTCATCCCACCACCTCTCTGTTACCACTTTGTTCCAGTCCTCTCCACTCTTCCGTACACCCTCCTCCACTCCTCTCAGCCATCCATCTCTTGGTCTTCCTCTAGGTCGTTTACCATGCATCTAAATTTTGTGGATTTTTCTTGGGTTTCTCTGAGCCTCCATTCTCTTTACATGTCCATACCATCTCAGTCTGGTCCCCTCTACCCTTTCCTGTAGGGGTTCCTCTTTTATGGTGCATCTAATCACTTCATTCCTTATTCTGTCCATTTTAATAACTCCCATTCTACCTCTTAAAAACTTCATTTCGCATGCATGTCTGCTGATGTCCCGCTTTTTCATTGTCGATGTTTCAGCAGCATAAGTCAAGATAGGCACATAGTATGTATGATAGATTACTCTCTTGCTTCTCTGTGGCACATCTTTATTCCATATCAGGCCTCTAATGCTCCTTAGAAATGCCTTTGCTTGTTTTCCCCTTTTGTTTATCTCGCCATCATTTCCTCCACAGTCCTCTAATACACTCCCAAAGTACTTGAACCTGTTTAACTTCATTAGTTGTTCCCCTGCTATCACAATTCCCTGGGTTATCCTATTCTTCTTTCAGGTTGTTAACATGTACTCACATTTCTTTACATTAAATTTCAGGCCATATTCCTCCACACTGTCTGTCCATACATCCAACTGCTGCTGCACTTCCTCTTCATCTCCTCCCCAGATCATCAGATCATCCACAAAAGCCTTCACCTTCATGTTTTCCTGCCACCTTCTGCATTATTTCATCCATGATTACAATGAAGAGTAGTGGTGATAGGGCACTTCCTTGTTTTAGTCCATTCCCTTGTTCCAGTCACACTGTTCTTCTTCCGCTATTTTCACATAGCTCACACTTCCTTGGTACAGTTCCGTCACTCTGCTTATGGTTTCTTTGGGAACTCCTCTCTTCTCCAAGGCCTTCCGTACCTTACTCCTGTGTACACAATCATATGCTTTCTCAATATCGAGAAATACTATTGCTATCTTAAATTATGACCTGGCAGCTGTCTGGTGCTCATTTTATACTGATAATCCTTCTGAGTTTAGAGGTTACTTTTTTCTGAGAGGACTCTGATGGCAAGGGCAGTAAAACAAGCATTGAAATTTTTGGTATCAAACATGGTGGCATGATAAGATACTGGATGATTAAGGTTTGAGGTAAATACCATTTGTCTGCATTTGTCTGTTTCCTCCTTTACTTTGAGCTACAAGTATATAGAGTACATTAAAAAATTCAACTGACTTATAAATACTAACCATTCTGATATGAAAATAGTTATGTATAAAATTGATGAAAAAGGTGCCATTATATACTTTAAAGCCAAACATTTCCCCGCAGGGGCCTGGTACGCAAGTGCCAGGTACGGGTTTGGCGAACCCGCGGTGCCCGAGCTGGAACTTGTGAGCGCCGCAAGTTTCCCACACCGT